>MCJB01025910.1:19686-66712 GCA_002018475.1 Nicotiana obtusifolia
GGGTGAGAAATTGTAAATATGTACATGTGTGTTTGCTTTCTTTGTTTTATTTATTTTTTTAAAAGGTTTTTGCCTTTTCCCGACGGTGGATTTGCTCGGCTGTCTTCTTGAGGGATCAAAGTCGAAGAAAATAGGCACTTATATATTTTGTGTAATAATTTCCTCTTGATTTTTCTTTGTGCTGCGGTTCTTTTTCAAGGGGTTTTACTTGAACTGGGTGTAGTTAGGTTTTCTTTTGTTAGAAAATTTGAAGTCTTGTGTTATGGTATGAAATGGATATGATTTTTCTTGACCTTGTTGTGCCTTGAGAGTAGTGAGTGCCTTAGTTGTGACGCCTAGTCTCAATTCTTGACTCTTGTAAAAGTGTCTATTTTGATGTTGCTTAACTGCTTTGACTACATAGTCGGGATATCTGGTCCTAAGTGAGTTATGTGCAACGTGTGTGTGAGATTTTTTTGTTATTCTGTGCATGTCAGTTGATGTCTCGAACTTGCCTCGTGTGTTTGCAAAGTGAAATAGTAGTCTTGTTCAGTCTAGAACGTGATATAGGCATTTCATTATTGAGCCAATTATATGTTTATGACCCGCCTAATTGTTGTGTATCCTAGTCAGCCCCTTTGAGCCTATAATCCTGCTTTTTTTTGGCAACTATACTGCCAGCCTAATCCATTTTGTTTAAGTTATCTATTTGTTTGAACCTTTTACCTTTCTTAGCACTTGAATATGTTATGAGCATGTAAAAGCTAAGTTGAGGTATGGTCGGGTTTTTGAGTGAAACTATTAAAAAAGGAGAAATGTGCATTATTTGAAAAATTATGAGAGCCACTTGTAGGGAAATGAAAGAAAAAAAAATGAATTTGCTTGAAAAAAAAAATCAGAACTTAGAAAAGAAAAAAATTGATTCCTTGCTAGTGGTAGTCCTCATCTCGGTTGTGCTTAAAGATAGTGAGAGCTTGATTTTATTACATGTGAAGGTTAGGGATTGGTTCAACACAAGTATGGGGTTAAATTATTAATTTATATATATTAAAGTGTTCAAGGAGGTGTAGTCACTATATCCAAATATATCCTACCCGTCCCGCAGCCTACATTACAATCAAAATAAAGTCCTACTTGATCTTTGGCTGAATAAGCTCAATTAGTAGAGTATTGCACTACGGGCAAACATATGGTGCATCTTTTGTGGCACATAAACTATGATTCTGAGAGTGAGTGAATTCTTTCTGTCTTGAGTTCCTATTTGTTCTTGAATTTTATTGTGTGTGGAACTATTCTCTATCTTTGATGTGGGCACATGATTTGTGAAGGAAAGGTAATATTTTTGGCCTCTGTATTAGAGTAAGTGAGCAAGTTTCTGGAAAATACATGGTATTTTAAGTCGAATCTTGAGGTTAGGATATTACGATAAGGTGCTTAGTCTGCTTTAAATATTCTTGGCGTGACGCGTTAGGGAAGTTGTCTGATGAGAATGTTGTCTTTATGTGAGGTGCGGTTTGATTGCTCGAGCACGAGCAATCATTTAAGTGTGGAGTGTTGTAGGCTAGAAACCCATGCTTTAGTCATAGTTTGCACTCTAATCACTGCATTACACTTGTGGTTGAGCTTAATTAATGGTGATTTGCGCTTATTACGTGTTTTATGCCTTGCAAGAAATAATTCTGAGATATTAAGATAATTTGGAGCTAATTTGAACTAAGTGGAGCTTTGAAGTCTGAGTAAAAGTCCAAAAAATTAAGCCGGGATCACGTTCGGGGTCGAGGACCAAGTTTGAATATCAAAAAGTGAGAAAAAAATATTACTATGAGAAAAATGCACTACCGCGCAATGCCACGCGCCGCGCGTGGCGCATAGTGCAAAATTCCCGCGCCCTACGCCACTTGGTGCACCGCGGTAGTGTATTTTCTTGCCCTACTTTTCTCACTTCGGCTTGGAAGGGATAGTTTCGTCCGGACCCGTTCCTGCATGGTATAAATACATTAAAGCACGAATTTTGGAAGACCTTTGACCTACGGAAGACTGTGAGAGCATTGGAGACTCTAAGGCACAAGGGTTCATCATTCTTTCCTCAACTCAACACTTGAGTTTGGATTGAATTCATGTTTTCTTACTCTTTTATATGTTTGTGATGACTTCCTCTATGATTATGGAGTAGTTTCCCTTAGGGTTTGACGGATATGGCATTTTGATTGATATTTGTGAATTTTAACTTTAGTTCTTTGCTTGAATTCGTTTATGTAACTTTGAATTGTTTGCAACTTTATTCACTAGTTTATTTAATCGAAATAAGAATATTGTGGTGATTATCTTGTATTATTTTGTTTGCTTTAATTCAGTGATTCTCTTAAGTAATCGAATGATCTTGTTCAGTTTTTGATTAAATCAAGTTAGGAGAATATTCGAGAGATGTTTTCCTGAATACTAATCCATTAATGCATGCTTGTATATTTTTATAGTGCTTATATTAGTTCACCTCGTAAAGTTAAGATTTAATCGAGAGAGGAGTCTTGACTACACGTTTTGAACTAATCATCGAGTGAATTCGTAAGAATCATTAGAACATTAGAGTGAATTGAACAAGAGTTGGGTCCCAAATAGCTATCTTGCACATATCCTGTCAAAACCCTTATTTCTCCCATTGATATTTTAGTGATGTCTTCCAATGATCAATTGCTAATTATTTTAGTTTCATAGTTAATTTTGGTTATTAATCATTCCAACCAATATTTTAATCATCCTGAATAGAGTAAGCTAGAAATTACTTGAACATTGTTTAAATCCATCCCATGTGGTGATGATAATCATAACTATACTATCTTTGGCTAGAGAGCACTAATTTCTTGTTTTGCTTGTGCTCGTAAGGGAAAAAGGTCAAATATACTCTTTTACTATGTGAAAAGGATCATTTATACCATCCGTTATACTTTTGGTCCAATATTACCCTCGATGTTATAAAATTAGTGCAAAAGTACCCCTCATCCGTTAGTGCCCACCATTGTGGCCAACACTATCCACATGGCCTGATACTTTTCTGAGGTGGACGCCACGTGACATGCCACCTCAGTATCACCTCCAATCTCGCTTTACTCTATTTTTATGCCAAGCTATCTAAAATAAATCTGACGGATTTGATATTAAAATTTTATCAGAATTATATCCAGCAGTCAAAGATTGAAACATCAGTTCTTTATTCTTTTAATGGACCTTAACATCCATTTATGAATAATTGAACTTAAACTTAAAATCCCAAAAGAAAAAAATGAAAGCCTTGAAGCAAAAATTTAAGAAGAAAATTGTGATATAGCTTTGCACATATCATGGCTATCAATACTGCTAACCTTTTTGATGAGGATGGAGTGAAGTATGTTTTTGACATAAAGTATGAACTTTCACTTTAGCATATTCACAAACACTTTGAATGGGTCTGTGCTAATTTTCGAGAATTATAATTGAATGACTTGTGGGTTTAACCTGATGCTGCAGATGTAAAAACGTTGGGGCTTAGGCTGCACATCTTCCAATTTTATGAGAAGCCTGTAAGCACAGTTATTTTAAAATCAAAATCCTAAATAATTATCGTTTGTGTTAGATTATGTATCAATTACTATAAAATCAAGATTCTTTTTATTGAGTTTGATTCTGAATCTTTTAGTTACCGTGCTTTTATTGTAATCGTGAACATTTTGTCTTTGTGACTAGTTGAATTCGGTGGATGAAAAGACGCAATACTTCTTTGTCAAAAATGGATGGATATTCTTGATACATTTGAAAGGATTGTGGAGGAGGGTATGATGCTGTTATGGTCGGGGTAAATTGGGAGATGATAGTGGAAGAAAAAGTGGGAATAGGGTAAAATGGGATTGGAGGGGGTAATGAGGTGACATGTCACGTAGCGTCCAACTCCGTAAAATGTCAAGCCACGTAGATAGTGTTGGCTACAGTGAAGGACACTGACGGAGGAAGAATATTTTTGTATCAGTTTTATAACGTCAAGGATAATATTAGACAATTTTTTTTTTTATATAGTAGTGAAATATTTTTGACCTTTTTCCGTAAAAACAATCATAGGGGGAGTTCAATGCACGCTATTCTTTTCTTTTCTTTCTTTTTCGTATTTCTACATAATTAACAAAGAGCACGAAATGTACATCTGGCTGCATTTTAGAGGTGGCAAATGTCGAGTAGCATATCACGAGGTTGAAAATGAGTTAGGCAAAAAGATATAAAATATTTAATGTATTTATATTTAATAAGGATAAAAAATCAATTAATTAACGAATAATATGTATATTCATAAATACGATCATTTTAAAAATATTCCTGTCCCAATATCTGTTGTAAAAACAACAATTTCCCCCCCTTTTTCGTTTCTCTCTCATGACCTTTTGTTCCATTTCCAATTGTTTTTATCAATAAGATTTTCTGAACACATTTTGCTCTAAAATAATCAATTCAAATAAAACATTTCGTTTTTACTCCGTTTTAAACTTTTTCTATTATATCTATATAGTTATATAAAGATTGAGCTTCGGCAGAAAATTCGTTGCTTTAGCTTTTGAAGTTATAATTCTTTTTCCCTTGGTAAAGTTCGAACTTTTTAGCTTTTGTGTTCTGGGTGTTTTGTGTTTCTTTCAATTGTTGCTTGCACGGGATAAGCTACACTTTTGGTAAGATGGTCAATTGACCATCCTTCGTTAGAAAATTATATTGTATGTATAAGTAAAATATTAGATTTTAAAAGTATATAACATATATTGAATATCCCTTGCCGTGGATTTATTTTACGTCTTTCAAGTTTGAATACTCTTTAAAAAAATTTCTAACTTCGCCACTGGCTGCTTGTATATCCAATGAGACAACACTATAGCAACACAAACCAAATAAGTAAAGGATATTTTTGAAATTATACAAATACAATATAGACAAAAATTGCTTATAATGTTCCTGTCATTGAGCTGAACCAGGGGAAGCTAAAAAAGCAAATAATAAATAAATAAATAAAAGAGAGAGATCCATGTAACAGAAACGAATTCTGAAGCAGCGCTTAGCAAGTGAACTGAATCAAATAGATTCACTTTCGACCCATGGTTTATCCATTTTCTACACAGATAATATGGATATTATCCGTATTTGACTCTATTTTAAATGGTTAATTATTCAACTCATATTTTAGTAGATGCCAGCACCAATTGCATTGGTCACAACTCATAAGGCAGGATCTGATTCATGCACAGCAACTAAAATTATGGCCTTTTCTGTTAAGGTTGTCCCCTTGGATACATTAGATATCTAAAATCGAATAATACCTTTCAGTGATGAGTAATAAGAAGAAACAATGCAACTATTTCATTATGTTATTGCTCCAAAGAAGGCATAGCCTTTTACAATGATTAGAACATGTATACACTAGAAAACAAGAAATAGTACAATGGAAAGACATGACAAAATGAGGCATATGAAATGGCCAAAGAACAATAACTAGCTTAAAATGTTGGGAACTCAATGCTGGAGCCACATTTCCCTCTAGGAAAAACAGGGCATTCAATTAGATCTGAACCCGAGTCATCGACACAAATATAAACCTGGTATAACTGGCTATTACCCGACTCATCTACATTACATTCGATTCCAGGAGCATATCCAATCGCGCTTCTAATTGCATTTTTAATGCTGTTCAAGCTATAAAATCTGCCATCAGGGTTAATTCCAGCACCCTGAAGAATTTCCAAGAGATTAATTTGATTCTTGAGATCAAGAGCTTTCTTGAAATAGCCATGTTGGTCAAAAATAGATTCAGAACAAGTGCCATGTTTTTCCCATTCATGTGACCAAAACGCTGAGCCAGTACCACTTGGGCATGCTAGAGTTGGCCAATTTTGTTGCATTCTGCTAATTAAGTCAGAAACCTGCATAAGGAATTTAATTGGACTCAATATTTTTAACACAAATCATAGATATATAGCATAAAGTTACCAAAATTTTAATAAATATTAAATTCTTAACACATAATTTTAAAAAGGCAATGTCTTCAATTTTAAAAACCGAAAGATGGAACCCAAAAATAAATTTATATTTGTATCCTCAATGCTAGCAAGTAGAATAAGATGCTACCACTAAGGTTTCTGGTGGGATGGATAGAATCCATGCACGCTTAACAGAGGTCTTATGTTCGAGTCTTGGATATGGAAAAAATTCTGATAGGAAGTATTTTCCTATTTAATGGATCTTACACAGCGGGAATCCGGATTCATAGGGGCATCAATGCAGGAACTTGACACCAGATGAGCAACCAAAAAAAAAAAAGTAACCCGGTGCACTAAACTCCCATTATGCGTGAGGCCCGGAAAAGAGCCGGACTACAAGAGTCTATTGTACGCAGTCTACCCTGCATTTCTGCAAGAGGCTTCCATGGCTCGAACCCGTGACCTCCTGATCATATGGCAGCAACTTTACTAGTTACGCCTGGGTCCCTTCGAACAAGGAAAAAAAATCTTATTTGAATATTGAGTACCTGAGATTGATCATAAGGACTGTTAGAATCACAGTTTGATGGGTAAGAGCCATCATTATTATTTGGCCAAAGTCCATGGATCCCAAAATCTGATGCTGGTTTTCCAGTTTTGGGGTAACAACAACTTTGTTTAGTATCACAGTATGATCCTGGCCACTGCATAAAAGATAAAAGACATATATTAATTAAAAATAACTAAAGTAAAACAGAGAAAAATTACATCTAAATATTTAATAAGTAATTAACTAAATTGGTTGTAAACCTGTTGAACAAAGTAGAAAAAGTCAAAATCTTGAGCAGCAGTGAGGACTGATAAACACTGTGTAATAAGAAATAGTGTCAAGAACAGAGAAGTGGCTGAATTTGAAGCCATTTTCATCAATTTTTGCTTCTAAAAATTGAAGCTTCTTTTGTGAACTTTAAAAGGGTGTATTGGTACTGATTTTTGGCTTGTTTATTTATACAAAAAATATGAAGATGTGAACAGACTAATTTTAAGTGTGAAATTGAGGCGCTGCATATTTGGTGATTGGTATTATAATCTGATTCGATATTTTATCCCTATTGGTGCTACTGATGTTGACAATGAGAAAGTAATTATTGATTTTGGTATATTCTTTAAGTATATTATATGACGGTGTTCTTTTATTGGGTTAATGATATTTTTTATGTTAATTTGGGCTGATTTTAAGGAGACATTTTCTCTTTACTCCTTTAAAAGAAGCTTTCTCATTCTCGGGGGATGGAAAGTTGTCATAAAGTGTGTTCTTTGTATTAAGACAATTAAAATATAAGTTCATAACTGAGGCAAATAAAACCGTTGGTATGAAAGCTAGATGTAGAGGTTTCCACCTAGTGTTTGGTAGGGGTGGGCATAATATCGACTAAATCGAAAAAAATCGGTCAAATCAAAAATTTCGATTTATTCAATTTCGGTTTTTCGGATTATTCGGTCGATTTGCGGTTTATAGTTTTAAAAAGTTCGGTATTCGATTCGGTGACTGATTTTAATTGTTCGATTTTCGGTTAAACCGAAAAATCGAAGGCACAAAATCTGAAAATGTATGAGTGGTAAAGTCGGTGGAATGAGGTGGATGATCTCCTGATAGGTTTTAGTGGTGAGTGCTATTACCCCATTCTGTGGAAGATACAGCATTTGCTCAAGGGGGCAGTGTAGTTGTCCCAAATCAAGCTCTAATTCAACAAGCTATTTCAGACAAATAGATGATAGGCAGGGTAATCTGAGTTGTTCTGAGGTCACAAGGCTTACTTGTAATGCTTCAAATAACCACAGATTTTTGGAACTTCAAGATGTGGACTATTTCACCTTTACTGCAAATACTAAAAATACTGATATGAATGCCTGTAAAGATGCATGTTTGAGGAATTGTTCCTGTAAAGCTGCTTTATTTCGTAGTGGTTTAAATTCTTCTACTGGGGACTGCTACCTACCATCCGAGTCACTAGCGAATAATTAGAAGGATGGGACAAGGTACGCTTCCTATGCGTTTATAAAATACACGTTGAAGCTACAAGAGGATATTATACCGCTATTTAATAAGAAATTAGCGTTTATAATAAGAATTTATTATACCGCTAATTTAACGTGATACACTTTCTTTTTTAGTCAATCCAAAAAATAATGACACCTTTAATAAACCAAAACCGAAAAATCGAACCGAACACGAATAAACCGAACCGCACAGAAGTTATTATAGTTCGATTTTGATTATTAAAATCACAAATCGAAAACCGAATAAATCGAACCGAAATTCTACAAAACCGACCGATACCCGCTCTTAGTGTTTGGTATTTTTGGGACCTCACTAATCCGAATTGGTTTTGTATTAGGCTCAGTAGAAGAGGAAACTCTCACGATTATGAGCATTCTAATTGTCGCTTTAGCTCTTTCCCTGTCCATTAAGAAAATAATAAATATAAAGTAAGTATAGTTTACTAAGTTAATCCTATTGAATATTTTTTAAAAATTGAGCAGTATTAAAAACAACTATTATTTATTCAATATTTAAGATAAAGTTGGAAACAATTACCAAATTTAGTTTTGAATTTCTAAAGTAACAATTATTCTGGGCAATATTTTTGAGTTAAAATAACTGTTAATTTGGGATAGAATGAGTAATTTTTAATACAATCAGACAAAATTGACGTACAATAACAAATAATTTTTTATTAAATATCATCTATATAATTTTTTATATTATTGTAAAAGTACGACATTTCAATATAATTCGTTGATCGACCATTTTACCGTTTGAAAACATATTTATATAAGAAAAAAATTTATTTAGGATTTTTAATATTTATTATTTTAGATAATTAATTAAATTTTGGCCATGAAATCTTTACTTATTTGAACTAGAGAAGAACTCCTACTACTTAGCAACTTAAATTTGAGTAAGTTTTTTTTATTTATAATAAATTCCTTGTCTAATATTTAGTAACTTAAATTTAAGTAAGATTTAGTTTTAATAAACTTCTTGCCTAATATTTAGTAATTTAAACTTGAGTAAGATTTTACCTATAATAAATTCCTTGCCTAATACTTGAGTAAGATTTTATTTATAATAAATTCCTTGCCCAAAATTTAGTATTCTGAAATTGAGTAAGATTTTATTAATAATAAATTGCTTGCCTAATATTCAGTAATTTAAATTTGAATAAAATTTTATTTATAAAGGGTGAAAATTATTTACACCCTCCAATTTTGCTTTAAAAGTCCAATTCCCCTCTAACTATGAACAACTGACATTCTCCCCCTTATTTCTCAATGGAATTTTTAAAATATCTATTATACCCTTTATTGTCACACCCCTTTTTACTCCCCCCCCCCCAACCTTCTCCCCTGCGAAATAATATTATGTGCATTGTGGATTAAAGGATTTTTCCAATTGAAGTGACAAAGTTGAGAATAGATTATTTTATTTACAGAATCGTCACTTGAAATTGATTTTGTTGGTGTTTCATGTCACTTTTTATTTGAATCCTAGTCAAAGGAAGGTTTTGACTCTATTTTTATTGGTCCACGAAAATACAAGATCGGGCAAGAAATTCAATTGAGTAGAGAGAAGGTGTAAGGCATTCCCCGAGTCCCGTGGTTCTGGCACGGTCGCTTTTATTGACTAAAATTGGCTTGAATTAATTTTTGGATAAAGTGTGCTTTATTTGTCTTGAATTATTATTGTCTATTGTCTCTTAATAATTAATCGAACAATTTTGGCCTAGAAGCGTGTAAGCACACAAAGTCTTTTTATCATTTGCGTTTAACCAAGGAACAAGTATGAACACATGGCTAAACACGATTTATTATTGACGATTCAAAGAACGGAGATACATACATGACCATTTATTATTTGGTATTAACCAAGGATCGTGTAAGAACACAGGGTCGATATTTGAAATTGCACCTAAAATTGACTAATGAAAATCAATGAGCCATTTAGCATTATTACTGATTTGATCTTTTATTACACCCTTTCCAGGAAATTAAAAAGGGGGACCATGTATTTTTATTTTGAAAAAAGGGTCAAATATACCCCTCTATTTTCATATATTATCTGCATTTAACCTTCGGTATACTATCAGGTCATTTAGCATTATTATTGATTTGATCTTTTATTACACCAATTCCAAAAAATTAAAAATCAAAACCATGTATTTTTATTTTGGGAAAAAGGGCCAAATATACCCCTCTATTTTCATATATTATCTGCATTTAACCTCCGGTATACTATCGGGTCAAATTTACCCCTACCGTTATACTATTGGGCCAAATTTGCCCCTACAATCAGCAAACTTTTAAAAATACCACTTGATCTGTTAAGTAATCCAAAATCTCCCAAATTCCTTTTATTTAAATCACTTGTTGTTCTTCTAGGTCCACTATTTTTGAAATAATTAGCATTTAGCTGCTTTCTGAAGTAGAGGAAAAAAAATAAGAGAAAAAATATTAAATAATACAACCGAATAAACAAAGTATAGTAAATTAAAAATTTTAAATTAGGTAGCTTTTCTAAATTCTAAAATTATTTACAACATCCCAATATTAATAAATTCGTTGATTCGCATCTGCGATCGCCACTCCGCTTCTACGGTCGCGCTCCTGCGCACCTTGATCTGCATCTGCGATCGCGCAGGAGTGCCGGCATCTACGATCCTCACGCCAAACTCCCTTTTCACGGTCCTGTGATGTCACTGCCGCTTTTGTGGCTTCGCACCAGCGCCTATGGCTCCGCAGGAGTGGTCACACCAAAACCCCTGCCAAACCAGCCTTAGCCAAAATTTCCAAAATGCTCCGAACCTCGTTCGAAACTCACCCGAGCCCCTCGAGACCCCGTTCGAATATACCAACAAGTCCATTAACATAACAGGGACCAACTCGAGGCCTCAAATCACACACAACAACATCGAACGACGAATCGCACCGCAAATCAAACTTAAATGAACCTTGAACTTTCAACTTCCAAAACTCGCGCCGAAACATATTAAATCAACCCAGAATGAACCCAAATTTTGCACACAAGTCCCAAATGACATAACGAAACTATTCAAATTCCCGAAACTCTAATACGAACCCGATATCATCAATGTTAATTCTCGGTCAAACTTATGAACTTTTCAAACCTTCAAATTTTTAATTTTTCGCCAATTTGTGCCGAAACCTTCTAGAAACATCCAAATGCAAATCCAGGCATGTGCCCGAGTCTAAAATCACCATCCAGACCTAACGGGACCATCAAAACTCCAATTCGAGGTCAAATACTAATTGTCAAACTTTGTCAACTCTTCCAATTTAAAGCTTCATAGTTGAGAATCATTCTACGAATAACCTGAAAACCAAAACCAACGATTCACACAAGTCATAATACATCATACAGAGCTACTCATGCCCGTAACTACCTAGCAAAGTGCAAATGCTCAGAACGACCGTTCGGGTCATTACATCCTCCCCCACTTAAACTTATGTACGTCCTCGAACGTGCCAAGAGTTGTTCTTAAGCCGTCAGATCACCGTGCAACCTTACCATGCACATACCTGGGGGTGATCCCGTTACCCTATTTCATATAGGCCCGACAACACAACATACTGAAGATCATTACTTCAACCTTAGCCCGTAAACCCTAGAATCCAATTTCCAATATTCAGAATTTCCTACAAGACCTGAACCTCGCAATCTACACACTGTTTAAGTCTGAACTAGCTGTATCAAGCCATAACCATAACCCAAGACACAATCACAGGATATACCACATAACTCAAATACCCATAGCAAAATTTTCGATCACAGTAGCTGTTCAAAACATCCCAATTCCGGTAATAAACCTCATATCAAACAAAACCTCGTTCTAAAACCTTCATACGCTTCTGATGATGAAAGAAACACGCAGAACTCATAACCATTCATCGGATCAACAAGTTATGGATCTCCCTCTCCTTCGACAAGGACTAAAGTAATTTCTAAGCCGACTTCTGATATGATCCTTCCAAATATACCGCAATCAAATCCGATAGCACCCATCCTAGACCCAACAACCTCATCTTATCAAATACCAGCTACTCTACTGCAATGCCATACCAATACTACCCAGAGCCACAAACCGTGAAATCCGTGCACTAATACGCAACAATTCAAGTGTACTCAAACATGGTAAATGACTTAAATGAGAGAACTGTTCGCAAGCTCAACAAGTATCACCACAACGCAAACGATAAGAACCTATCACACACTGCAAAACTATGACACACGAATCTAACATTAAGGATCATATCTCAACATAACTCCGACACAATGCGCGACCGCATCCGAACACTGGCCCATATGAGATACCTCGAGCCACCATGCTCAAAATCAATAACCACGCGTAATTCGACACCAAGTGCCCAAAGTGTATGACTATAACCACGGAGAAGCAATTAACATAATACCACAAC
The DNA here is from genome assembly GCA_002018475.1 of Nicotiana obtusifolia. Taxonomy (NCBI): domain Eukaryota; kingdom Viridiplantae; phylum Streptophyta; class Magnoliopsida; order Solanales; family Solanaceae; genus Nicotiana; species Nicotiana obtusifolia. Next base: position 32,145 of record MCJB01025910.1, read on the forward strand.
CCGAAAGGACCATAACCAAGGCGCAATCAACCATTCCACACCTCAGTCACCAAATCACACAAAATCTGCTATAAGGCCCAAACCAAACTACATCATGCGTGCATATAACCACAAATCACAACCTCTCGTAGCATAGAAGGATAACACATAGAACATATCTGAACACGAACAAGCTCACTCTAACGGAATGACACACCTTTCTGTAATAACGGCGCCGAGTTAACAAATCCGACCAGGTGTAGAATACACATCCTCATTAGGCCTACAGTGAGCTCCCAAATCAACCCTGGTCATCTATAAATAGATAACTAACCCTCTGAAAGTCAACAATGACCTAACTATGACACATACTATCATTTGGCTAACTCTGGCCACAACTTCACAGTCCACAACCACGAAACAATTTATTTCTGAGAACTCCCAGTCTCCAAATCCATAAACACACGAATCACCTTATCTGATCCCAACTCCATCACTCGAATGACTAACACATCTCTCTTACACAATCATCCCACAAGGAATACTTCTATAATTCTTCCGTGCCACATAGCAAAATCTGAATATTAATAGTCGACCAACCAGGCGAGTATCGGAATATCAATGAAGCATCCGCAAGTCAAAACATAGTGCACCTTCTAAATCCATTAAAACCTTCTCGAGAGTCATCCACTCTACTCAAATCTCAATTGCACCGCCCAAACAGTCGAACAACCTGTGCCCCATTAACATAATAACACCTGAAGAAGTAATCTACACCTCTAAACAACCGAGTAAATTCCTACTACATGCACACTACATCTTTCACGAATAACCACTCAATCATTTCATGATTTTCATATACCCATAGAGTGTAATATAGCCCGTATCCAGAAATTCTCTTACTCGAGTCATCCTCGATCTCAACCTTTGCAAGTCATAACTGATTCATAAGTATACCTCAAACCAATATCAATACAACACATAATCGTGCAATCAACTCGTCGATAGCAGACTCCCCCACTTGGCTCAAAGCCATAGGACAAAACACGCGATAACTCAAAATACCCATACTCTATTACTGCCATAATCCTGCACTGAAATTCAACTCAATCCCTCATAAGCTCATGTAACACAAACCATCTAGTACCTCAAATCACCTGCAAATCTCGCATTCATCCTCGTGATGGTCAGGTCAACTATTACACCGATCCAAACTCAAATCGCACAAGTACAACCCACTGGTAGAAAGGAACGCCTCCACACAACATCATAAAAAAAATCACACATCCGCAGATTACCTAGCAGGTGATAACTCACCTGCTTAGCCTCAAACCGACATCTCTCTATACCCTTTCACAGCCACAACTACTACGCAATCACCTAACCTCCCTGAGTCTGAACTCATCAACAAGACATGAGAAGCAAATTCGTTCCACAATTGAACAACATGAAAAATCTTTCAATACTCTCATAACTCGAGACTATACGTCACATCAAGACAGAAATCAAGCACCCAATTATCCTTTTTACATCTCAAGCAAACTCTTCTCGTCATACTCAATCCATCTGAGCACATCCTGCAATCACATCATACTCATTATATAGCCATCCAACCATTCATCGAGCCACAAATCCCATACATAGGGACACTACTGGACATATAAGTCCAAAATCACGTGCTAACACAACTGAAATCCCTGTGCTCAAGACAGTCAAAACCCGACCTCAAGTCCCCCAGATTGTCCTATCATCAGCACGCAGAAATCACATCTCGCACCTCATCCATGAAATCACAAGCCAACGATGCACAGCTAATATCGAGCACTCACATGCGCACACGAATGCGTGGAGGGAATTCAAAAAGTTATGTTTCAAGCTAAATCAATATCATATGATAAGGAAATAAAGATGGAAAGTTTATCCTAAATGCTCTGTAGCCTCTCGAAGATAGGTATGTACGTCATCATATCGATCCGCAAGACTCCACTAGACACTTGCTCATGACATGTAGAACCTATGAACCTAGAGCTCAGATACCAACTTGTCACGACCTAAAATCCAAGTAGTCGTGATGGCACCTAACCTAACCCGCTAGGTAAGCCAATTAACAACTATCCAATTCCAATGAAATTTAATAAGAATATTAAGTGAAAGAAAATATCTGCATCTTATACATTCCCCAAGGACTGACAATACAAATTATGAGCTTTTAAGACTTAGAGTTTACAAAGCTGGTATGAAATAATACATCATCTGTTCGAAATGTACATAAACAGATTATTAATAATCTAAGGCTACCATGAACAAGAGGCAGTTACAACCGGAATGCAGGTATATCTTCAAATCCAGCACCCATCGAACACAGCAACATCAGTATCCAACATCTGCATGCAAGGTGCAGAAGTGTAGTATGAGTACAACTGACCCCATGTACTCAATAAGTAACAAACCTAACCTTAGGTTAAAAGTAGTGACGAGCTGGAACAAAGGTCGGGGTCCAACACCAATAGCCAACAATAGTTCATAACACCATAATGAAAGTAATAAAAGTAATAACTCAGAGATAAAATGCTCAGCTTGTTCACAGCCTTAGCCAAAATTTCCAAAATGCCCCCAACCTCGTCTGAAACTCACCCGAGCCCCTAGAGACCCATAACACGGACTTTCTCGAGGTCTCAAACCACACATAACAACATCGAACGACGAAGCGCACCGCAAATCAAACTTAAATGAACCTTGAACTTTCAACTTTCAACTTCCAAAGCTCGCGCCGAAACATATTAAATCAACCCGGAAAGAACCCAAATTTTGCACACAAGTCCCAAATGACATAACGAAGGTATTCAAATTCCAAGAACTACATCGAACTCGATATCATCAATATCAATTCTCGGTCAAACATTTTTCGCCAATTTGTACCAAAACCTTCTAGAAACATCCAAATACAAATCCGGGCATATGCCCGAGTCCAAAATCACCATTCGGACCTAACAGAAACATCAAAACTCCAATCCAAGGTCAAATACAAAAAATTAAACTTGGTCAACTATTCCAATTTAAAGCTTCCTTGTTGAGAATCATTCTTCCAAATCAATTCTGGATAACTTGAAAATCAAAACGATGATTCACACAAGTCATAATACATCATATGGAGATACTCATGCCCATAAACTACCGAGCAAAGTGCAAATGCTCAGAACGACTGGTCGGGTTGTTACACAGAAAATAAAACATAACGGTGAGAAAATCCAACTAGCAGCAAATCAAGCAACAACAGAAGGTAGCTCAAGAATCTCATAAAATAAACCCTGAAACAACAGTCTTTTGAAGGAATTAAACCAAAATATAGAATCTTAAAGACAACAGTATTTCATGGGATGTTTCAGCTCTAAAAAAGAACCCCTTAAAGCTCTCAGTTTAAAGATTTTCAAAGATATTCAGTTGTGGTATTTTTCTCTACAGTTCTTTTTTCATAGAGTGTAAAGATGTAGAGTGTGTGGAAAGACCTCTCCTTCATAGGAGAGAAGGACTCTTGGGACAGATTTTGTTTAGCCAAAAATCTGTCCAAAACCAGAAATCTATCCAATGAATATTTTTTTCACCAAATCTAGACAGTCTTTTGGAGTATTATAGTCCAAAATAGTCCTCAATAGTAAAAGCAACCAAACACGGACCCTACACTCAAGTACTCTCCCTTTATTCTCCTTTCCTCTCATTTAACTAAATATTCAGAGCCTAAAACAACCGAGACGGTTCCCACTAAAACTACTATTAATCAGAACTCGCAGTGCAACAACATGGCTATCAAACCAACCAAACAAGCTTATAAACTAACTAACCTGTCTCTCAAAATACTTAAACCAAAACAATATCAACGCATAAACTAATTCAAATCAAACAAATAAACAATAGCAGTGATTGACCAAACTAGTAAAAAGGAATGAAATAATATAGCTAACTCAAATTAATATAAACTACTAAACTGAAACTAATCGATCACTCTTATAATACAATAGACAGCCATAGAGACATAAACAAGAAACAAAACTAAACTAATTATTCAAAGTCAGGGAAAAGAGGTTTTTACCAAAGACAACGACTATATAAAAAATATGTTAATCAGCTAATTGATTTCGATTTGAAGAAACAATTGTATCAAATGACATAATACATTGGCAAGTGATAAGCACAATACAATCGATCCTAAATGTAAAAAAAAATTAAGACCAATAAACAAAAACAAAAAGGCATGGAAAAGATTGCTTTGCCACAAGTTGAAACTCATGATTAACTACGCTAAAAATCAGTTTGACCACTAACTGTCCAACAAACTACTAATCACACAAACAAAGATAATTAATCAATAATGTACTAATTAGAAACTCTAATTCACAGTGATTGATCAAAACAGAAAAACAAAATTAACCTACTGCAAACAAAAGTCAGAAATTAAACAAGGGGATGATGGTCATACCTAAAGAGCATGCTCGAGGCCAATTCAAGTAGTGGGAAGATGTTAAGTAGTGGTTTTCCGACCTCGAAATGTATGTTTCCTTTTTGTATATGCCAAAACAAATAGCGAAGCAACGACGATTTCAGGTAGTCGCGGCAGTGGGGATGGTTGGCCGATGGTGGTGAGGCTTTTTTTTTTTTAGTGTTGAAACTAAAGGGTAAGTGTAGATCTCCTAGAGATCTACATGTCTATGTGAGGCTTGTGTGGTGGGGATGATTGGTATATCATTAATTTGAGAAAGAAAAGAAAATTTAGGTGGCTAGGGTTTCGGATTTGGCCGGATTTGTGGAGATTGGTGAGGATTTGGAGGTTGGAATCAAAAAGAGGAGGTTGAGATTAAGGGGAAATGAAAGTTTGGTGGTGATTGGAGGTGGCCGGTCGCCGGTGGGAAATTTCCAACGAGCGGCAGACGGCGGTGGTGGGCGGGGGCTGGCAGAGAGACAAGAGAGAGAAGAGAGAAGAAGAAGAAGAGAAGAAACTAAGGGGAAAAAATTGGGGTAATTTTTAGGGGTACGAGGCTTTAAATATTAGGGATGGAGAGCGAAGCAGAGCTGTTGGATCATAGGGCAATAGAGGGCTGAGATTCGATCTCAAAATTACTAAATGAAACAGCATAGTTTCACCATGAAACTACGCCGTTTACTTCACCTCCCTGGCTGCCTCATCCGGACTGGGTCAATACCATCGGGCCACTAATTTAGTCCAAGTTTGACCCAACTCAATTAAACATATCATTAGCCTAATCCATCAATCTTTAATTACACTTTAATTTATTTAATCCTAAAATTGCACAATATAAAGAAATTTTTTTTTTTGGTATATATAATTTAAATTTGCAAACTAAAATGCACAAATAAAAATTATTTTTGATATTTTATGAAATAAGATACAAAAAACACACACACAAGTATGAAGAAAGAAAAAAACAAATTAATTAAAAATAAGCAAAAATTTGAGAAGCTAATTAAGACGACAAGACACTAATAAATTTTGGAGATGTCAAAATGGTGCAAAAATTAGGTACTCACAGCTGCCTCTCTTTGCTCGAGAACATGAAGAGTTTTCGTGCAAAGAAAAGTGAATGTTATGGCTAATTTTTGCTCACATATCACTCCAACTGAAGCATTTCTTGAAAGAGGTGACCGAACCTTGCTTCCGAGGTTGCCTACATATCCTTCGCTATAAAGAAACCAGGTCAGTGTAGTTTTGGAAATATTTGGGTAGTGAGGACTACCAGACATTGTAGTTAAGACTACTGCTATTGTTGTTGTTACTGTTACTTGTTGCTACCACCGTTATTATTACTTGTTGCTTACATCAAAAAAGCAAAAGAGAATAGAACTACATATGTCTGCAAACTAAGAGTTACAAAATTTCTATCTAAGTGTCTTATGGAGTCAAATCTTGGTTCTTGACTTGCTCGCTTGTGTTGACCTTAGATTGGATCTTGATGCTCTCTGAAGAAAAGATTACGACTCATTCTTAATCACTTGCTTTCCTGATTAGAAATTGAGAAGATGAATCTTGAGAAGATAGGTTGCCGACACATTATCAAAGCTAACTCCAACTATCGTGTGATTAAGAGACTTCTTTCTTCTGATAAGAACTGAATCTGCAAGCTTTGATCCTCACACTCTGTGCTCTTCGGTAGGGGCTTGCAAAGCTATCAAAGACGACAAAATAAACAAAATTTTCTGCCCTAGTTTGTACTAGGAAAATTTTTGTGAGTTATTAGAGAAAATTATAAGCTATCTAATTTATTGAAAATAAGACAGAAACAATAATATAAACTAGATATGTGAGGATATGCAACTAGGGTTAGTACCTTGTGTTACCAAAAAGAAATAGAATTAGACGAACGGAAACGTGACCAGGGGATGATACCTTATATCATGGAAGGAAGACATAAACAGGGGTTGGCGTCCTGTATTACTGAGAGGATTATAACCAGGGGTTGGCGCCCTGTATCACAGAGAAGGAATATAACCAGGGGTGGGTGCCCTGTATCACTGAAACATAATGTAACCAGGGGTTGGCGCCCTGTATCACTAGGAAGAAATATAACCAGGAGTTGGAGCGCTATATCACTAGGAAGAATTGTAACCAAGGGCTGGTACCCTGTATTAGTGAAAGAAAATGTAACCAAGGGTTTACGCCCTGTAGCACTTGGAAGGATTGTAACCAGGGGTTGGTACTCTATATTACTGAAAGAAAATATCACTAGGGTTTGGTGCCCTGTACTATTGATAGAGTGCTGAATCCCTCTAGGCGAAAGGTTCTACTTGAGTTAAGCTACGTAAAATAGCGTGAGCGAATAGTACTTCTACCTTAAAATAAGAGTTGGATCCCCCTAAGAAAAATGGTTCTACCTGAGTAAAGCTACGTAAAATAGCCTAAGCGAAGAGTAACTCTACCCGAAAATATGATCTTGATCCCCCTAGGCGAAAAGGTTCTGCCCGAGTTAAGCTACAAAACAACATGAGCGAAGAGTACTTCTACCCGAAAATATGAGCTGGATCCTCTAGACGAAAAGATTCTACCTAAGTTAAGCTACGTAAAACAGCCTGAGCGAAGATTACTTCTACCCGGAAATATTAGCTAGATCCCCCTAAGGCAAAATGTTTTACCAGAGTCAAGCTAAAAAAATGGATTGAATGAACAGTACTGATGCATATTAAAAATAAAAGAAAATGGAGATTTTGAGGAATTTTTCTTTGGTGACATTCGTTCTTTGAGAATCGCCATTTTGCACTGCTCTATTCCTGCTTCAAACGAAGAAAATTTTTTGAGTTTTCAAAGTGATGGTTGGTTTTGTGGTCTTGATGCCCTGAATAGCTTGAATTCACGGCCACCTTGCTAAAGAAGAACTGATTCTTTCAGAGCGGTACGTAGTCGCTCAGATATCTCTATATTTTCTTTTTGGAGACTTTGGCTTTCCATCGTTGCCCCCAACCGTTTTATACCTAGATGTCCACTGATCCTTGTCCCTAAGAAGATCCGTGTTGTACCCAGTACCCGTTTGTGTTTGTAGTGCTATCAACTTTTCCCATGAAGTAAGTCTTGTTTAGCGAACTTTTCAATTTCTTTGAAACACTTTGTAAGGCTTATCAGAGGAGATCACAGATGGATTCGTGCCTTTGTCAATGCCGCGTATACCCCAAGCCTTGTGCTCTGTATATTGTGGAAACTGTAGCCAGTTTTACAGTCGTTTCTTCGCTTTACTTTTGATGCAAGATTTAGACTGAAAGGGACTCAAAGAAAAATTATGGGAAAAAATAGAAGAGGAACTGAAAGTGAAAAAGAACTGTGTCTAAACAAAGGTGTCCCTTTTAGGGAAAGGAATATGGAGACTTATCTGGAGATATGTACCGACTGCAATGAACCATGACATGCATTTGGACTGGACGCCTGATCCGTCTAAGCTGTCTAATTCTCAAAATTTATTCTAAACGTTCATCTTGAAACCGAGTTCTTGGTTGTGCTCATGCTGGAGTATCGAAGACCCTCAGTCGGCCAGTAGCGCCCTTTGCGTATTTTCACTAACTGACCTATCTCATTTCTCTAGTCACTGTCGCCTTACAGTGCCCATATGGGTTTTCATCGATAAGTCTCTCTTTTTATTTGCTACCTTTGACTAAGATACTGCATGTGGCAGGTTTTCTAACACCCTTGGCACAATGACTTCAACATTCTCAAAGATCGATCAGGAGGTTTTAACGGGAAAAGGCGAAAGGACCTTGAGCTACATCATAATTTTTTGGAACCGTTTTACAGAAAGACCGTAAAAATAAAACAAATATCTGCTCCAGTTCTGGAATACTGGGCAATATGGATGATGGGACCGAACCCAGGGTAGGGCAGCCTAGTATCCTTTCGGAATCAGGTCAAACGTAGTTCATTGAATCAGATGATTTGTTGTTTGATTTTTTTTCTTTTTTTTTTGTGTGTTTATTTTTACAAGTACACAGGTTCCAAAAGGAAGGAAAACGGAGAAGACAAATATAGATCAAAAGGGTTAACAAAAGGGCGACACCTATTTGGGATAGTGAGCAATGATAGCCTTCGCCATCTTGATATGAGAAAATCATGCGCGAAAGTGCCGCAGTGGGTATATATCAAACATAATATCTTTTGACTACATCTGCTTTAATAGTCATGTGTGGTACTAGTCCTTCTTCATATACCAAGTGCAAGGTCCCTTTTGGTAACACTTTCTTGATAATGTAAGGTCCTTGCCAGTTCGGGGCGAACTTTCCATTTGAAGCCTTTGGCTCGATTGGCCTAATAACATCAATTCCCCATGCAACGAAAGGACAAGGAGAGGACATGGGGTGTAATTCCAACGACGGCAAGTAAATCAGGTCGCCATGAATCTGGCATTTGTGACACTTGCGAACAGAACTTGAACAATCTCGCTCCAGAGTAAGCCAATAATACCCTGCCCGCAAAATCTTCTTCGCCAAAACATATCCATTCATGTGAGTCCCATATATCCTTGAATGCACTTCACTCATGATGCGCACAGCTTCCGTGGAATCTATGCATCTCAACAGGTTCAAGTCTGGGGTCCCTTTGTACAGGATTTCCCCATTCAGGAAGAAACCACCGGGTGAGCCGCCTTATAATTCGTTTTTGATCTCCCTTGGCATGCTCCGAGTATTCCCTTATTCTCAGGAATCGTTTATGTTATGATGCTATGGTTCACCATCTGGTTCTACCTCAATTGTATTAGAGTAATCGTGTTGATTCCGAATTTGGATTTCCAATGGATCAATATGAGTGTTGCCTGGATAAGGGAGCATTGAGGCTAAGGTAGCCAAGGCATCGGCTAGCTCATTGTGAAACCTGGGAATGTACCTGAACTCAATGGACTTGAATCTTTTGCTTAGGCCTTGCACACATTGTATGTATGGAATAATCTTGATGTCTCGAGACTCCCATTCACCTTGGGATTGCTGGATAAGCAAGTCAGAATCTCCCATAACCAATAGTTCATGCACATCCAGATCAAGGGTCATTTTTAGACCCATGATACAAGCCTCGTATCCTGCGGTATTATTGGTACTGAAGAATCGTAGTCAGGCCGTTTCAGGGTAATGCTATCTAATAGGTGAGATGAGGATTCCCCCGATCCCAACTCCTTTGATATTAACAGCCCCATCAAATACATTTTCAATATATGGTTGTCGTCCGAAACTACTTCCTCTATTGAGTTGGCCTCTTCGTCTGGGCAGTATGTGCTCAATAGCTCGTAATCATCATCAGCTGGATTTTCTGCCAAGTGATCTTTCAAAGCCTGTGCTTTCATGGTGGTGCGAGTGACATAGACGATGTCGAACTCTGTGAGCAGAGTTTGCCATTTTGTGAGCCTACTAGTGGGCATTGGCTTTTGGAAGATGTACTTCAAAGGATCCATTCTGGATATGGGGTCAGTACTATAGGCCAAAAGATAACGCCTCAAGTTCTGAGCAACCCAAGTCAAGGCACAACATGTCCTTTCTAAATGGGTATACTTAACCTTATAATTGGTGAACTTCTTGCTCAAATGATAGATTGCCTGTTCCTTTTTTCCTATCACATCATGTTGCCCCAGAACGCATCCAAAGGAATTATCCATCACCGATAAATATAAAAACAAAGGCTTACCAGGTTCTGGTGGGACCAGTACGTGGGGTTTTGACAGATAGTCTTTGATTCTATCAAAATTTTTTTGGCAATTGTCCGTCCACTTGATAGAAGCATCTTTTTCAGCAACTTAAAGATGGGCTCGCATGTGATTGTGTGCTTAGCAATGAACTTACTGATGTAGTTCAACCTCCCGAGCAAACTCATGACTTAGTTTTTCTCCTTGGGGGGTGGCAGATCTTGCATGGACTTTATCTTAGATGGATCCAATTCGATGCCTCTTCGGCTGACTATAAAACTGAGGAGTTTCCCAGACAGAAAACCAAATGCACACTTGGCTGGAATGAGCTTAAGGTCGTATCAGCCTGTGTCTTTGACTTTATGATGACATCATCGACATATACTTCAATCTCTTTGTGCATCATGTCATGAAAAATGGTGGTCATGGCCCTCATGTAAGTTGCTCCTGCGTTCTTCAAACTGAATGGCATGACCCTATTACAATATGTACCCCATGGAGTGGTGAAAGTGGTCTTTTCTGCATCATCCTCATCCATTAGAATCTGGTGGTAACCGGCATAGCAATTCACAAAAGATTATATCTCATGCTTAGCGCAATTATCTACCAGTATATGGATGTTTGGTAAAGGTAAATTATCCTTTGGACTTGCTTTGTTCAAGTCTTTGTAGTCAACACAGACTCTGGTTTTTCCATCCTTCTTAGGTACATGCACAACATTTGCCACCCAAGTGGATTATCGGACGGTTGTGACCACATTAGCGCTCAGTTGCTTCGTTATTTCCTCTTTGATTTTATCACTCATGTCCATTTTAAACTTTCATCGCTTCTATTGGACTGGTGGAAAATTAGGATGCCTGGGAAACTTATGAACCACTAGATCAACACTTAAACCTAGCATATCAGCATAAGACCAAGCAAACACATCTCTATATTCAAATAAAAATTGAATCAAGGCATCTTTGATTTTTTGTTCACTGTGAATGCTTATCTTTGTTTCTATAACTTCTTCATGACTTCATATATTAATTGGCTCAGTTTCATTGAGGTTGGGCTTAGGATTGTTTTCAATTGTTCCAACTCTCTTTTTATTTTTTCAACAGCTTCATCTTCATCATATTCAACCTCTTGATACATTACTTTGAAATTAGACAGATTTTTAAGATCTGGGCGTGAATTCTACATGCATGTCATGTTATTAAAGCCGACATTAACAAAACTAAAATAGAAACAAAATGGCAGAAATTAGAAAAAATGAAAAGATAGAGAAATTAATACGGAACTGAACTGCATTTTTATTGAATTTGAAAGGATAGAAGGGTTAACATCAAAACAAAACAATCATACTGAGATGTGTGGATTACAACCCTGGAAGTAACCCAAATACAAAAAAGAAGCTGCAAAGAAAACTACCAAGACTCCCTCCTTGTAGGGAGAGGAGTTGCTTCCAGTTGTTGAATATGGTGTCTGGGCCAATTAGTTGCATATTGGCACGACTAGTGCCTTCTACAGTCTGGATCATATTCACTTTAGAAAACATCTTGCTGAGGCCATGGAAAATTTCATCAATGTTTTAACTTTGACCCTCTTGGCATTGTGGCTTGACAATAGTGTAGAAAATGTGAAGGATCGGTATCTGCAAGACCCACCCATGCTTTTTGCGGTGCTTGGATTTGTCTACCGGAAGCCTAAGCCAATAGTACCCTTGTTACAAAAGGGAGAAATGGGTTTTGAAATTTGTTGTAATGATACCTCCAAGCCTTTTCCTGGCTCATAACCCTATCTCAACATAAGTGCAGCCACCATTACAGATGTGTCGGAGAGACGAGGATGCGGAATGGGCTTTCCTTCCTCAACATGGTCCACAACAACCACTTCGAAAGACTGATAGATAATGGACTCACACCCTTCTTTGGCCTCAATGCACGAGATTAACGGGTCTTTATAACTGGATGACTCATTTTTTGCATAAACAATAATTTCTTGCCTGTTATGTTCGAACTTGAGCATCTGATGCAAGGTGGATGGAACAGCTCAAGTTATATGGATCCATGGACTTCCAAGAAGAAAGTTATAAGAAGTTTCCATGTCCACTACTTAGAAGACAATTGCAAAATCAACCAGCCCAATTGTCATGGTGAGGTGGATCTCCCCTATGGTATCTCTCGCTGAGCCATCAAAAGCCCAACCGGGGATATTGCTAGGTTGGATTCTATCAGTATTGATTTTCATGATTTGCAAGGTAGAGAGAGGACATACATCTATACTCAAGCCTCCATCAAGTATGAATCGCTTTACATAGTGCCTCTCATATTTAACAATTAGGTGCAAAGCTCTATTATGCCCGGATCCTTCCTCGGGGAGTTCATCATCAGTAAAGGTGATTCTGTTTACCTCAAAAAATCTGTTCATTCAGGATCTTGATTAATACACGGGCATGCTCCTCTGAATGTATGAGCAGAGATAGTAGAGAGATTTGGGTAGGAGTCTTTCTCAACTGGTCAATGATTGAGTAATCCTGAACTTTCACCTTTTCCAAAAACTCTTTCGCCACTTCTTCAGATGAATGGTTTCTTCATCGGCATTTGGCCTTCTCTGATTGGCTTGGCCTTCCTCAAGTCTTCTGGATAGTAACACCTCTCTGGTTGAGTCAAACCTCCAGTTTCCCCCACTTCTTCTATGATTTCCTTAGCTTTATAGATCACCACAGTTTTGTAGTTCCAAGGAATGATTTTCGTGTTTGTCACACGGGGTTGTACGATAGGCTTGATTGATCGGCTATGTTATACCATTTGAACTGCTCTGATTCTGCCTTGTGGTGGGGTAGCCTCCAAGGACATACAACCTTGTGCTTGAAACATTAGAGCATACTTCCAACCTCGTGCCTTAGGAACAAATAAAGTTACCTTTTCTGAGCTCGGGGTGCCTTTCACAATTAGCAGTGCGTCTCGGCTTTGACTTATTTCCAGTCTAGTTCCCTCTTGAATCGTTCCCACTATCATTTTTTCTCGACCAAGCGGTTTGTATTCTTGATCTTGGCCAATCATTCTAGCAAAATGAACATCATTGTGTGCTGGTAATGGGTTGTTTGTCACATTAGGAGGGTCCTCACCATTTGTTATCGTAATCAACTTTTCAGCGATGATTCATTCTATGGATCTTTTCAGAGTCCAACAGTCATTAATGCTATGCCCCGGGGCACCTGAATGATAGTCACATCTAGCATTTTCTTGAAATCCATGTGAATCAATATGCATATGGTGGGGAGCGATGGGTCTAATCACGCTCATCAACTTCAACTTCTGAAACAGACTAGAGTATGATTCAGCCAATGGAGTGAATTTTTTCACCGGCCTCTGCTCTTGACCATAATCCTGCTTGGGACGAGCATTGTAGGGTGCCCGAAAATTTTGCTACTAAAGTCGGGGGGATCCTTGGAGCTAGCGCCTGTACCTGTTGATTGGGAGGCCAAGCATAAGTTTGGGCATTAAACACTTTGTACTGTGTTGGGCCCATAGAGTACTGAGAAAATGGTGGGGGATAGTAATGTTAAGGGTAGCTGGACTGCCCCTGTTGAACTTGCACATAAGGGTGCGATGCCCCTCTTTGAACTTCTCTGGACCCTAAAGTCATCATAGACCCTTCATCTCTCTTCTTTCTGTTTTCCAAACTTCTCGACCCATTTTGTATGGCTTGGGTGGTAGCTTTGAGGGCAGTCTGATTTACAATTCTGCCAGTCTTAAGGTCATTTTTAACAATTTCCCTTATCTTTATCGCTTCTGCAAAAGGTCTACCCATTGATGACAAATTTTGGAAGTAATTAAGATCTTGAGCCTCCAGAAAAGTAGTGATTAACTCGTGGTTATCCATGGGTGGCTTAACTCTAGCTGTTTGCTCCCTCCACTTGATGACATACTCCCTAAAGCTTTTACTCGGCTTTTTCTTCATATTGGATAGGGAATTGCGATTTGGTGCAATATCAATGTTGTACTGGAACTGTTTGGCAAAGCCTTGGGCCATGTCGTCCCAAACATGCCAGTGAGATAAATCTTGGTCAATGAACCATTCGGAGGCTACCACACAAGAATTTCCCTAAAATAAGCCATCAACAATTCTTCTTTTCCACCTGCACCCCTCAGCTAGTTGCAGTACCTTTTCAAGTGGGCGATAGGGTCGTCGCGTCCATCATACTTCTCAAATTTTGGGGTCTTGAACCCTGGTGGAAAATGGATGTGAGGAAACATGCACAAATCACTGAATGAGACACTTTTCTGACGACCTAGTCCTTGTATGTTCTTTATGTTCTGCTCAAGACTTTTCATTTTTTTTGGCCATCTCATCTGGCTCACTCGTCTTAGCAGCCTTTTCAGTTTCCAGAGGTGACTCGTATTGAGTAGTCTGATTGTATGGAGCCGAGACCTTGAAAGCCATATTTATAGAGTAGTATTGTCCATCATAAACATGAGATGGTGGCTCATTATGTGGTCTCGTCGCAGGAGGTGGTGGCGGGATTGTATAAACCATCGTGCCAGACGTGACGAGAGGGGTATTCCTATCGGTGCGCGAGGAGGTCGCACATTAGAGATACTAGGGGCGGAAGGGAAGCTGTAGTTTGGCAAATATCCTAGTGGTAGAATGTGATCACTCATTGTGGGGAGCGCTGGATGAGTAGCCAGGGGTATGGCGGAAGTTCCCTCTGAGGGACCCTGAGGCATAGGTTAACCGGAGACCCAAGCCTGATACACATTAGACATTTGCTATTTCAATCTTCTTATTTCCTCCGAATCTTGCTCACCTGATTGACCCTGAGGGTCATTGTTTACCAACTCGATTTCATCATTATTAGCCATTTCTACCTTTCCCTTAGATCTGGTGAAGTAATGATGTGTTGCCAGTTTCACCACAAATGAACAACCGTAAGCTTACTATATAAAAGACAACATACGTGT
The DNA here is from genome assembly GCA_002018475.1 of Nicotiana obtusifolia. Lineage (NCBI taxonomy): Eukaryota > Viridiplantae > Streptophyta > Magnoliopsida > Solanales > Solanaceae > Nicotiana > Nicotiana obtusifolia. Next base: position 47,230 of record MCJB01025910.1, read on the forward strand.
TAGGGATAAGCATTTTATAGATATGAATCACACGTAATATGTTATGCTCCTAACATTATCAGGACCTCTAACATGCTTTTGGAAGGCTTCATGTTTCATTCCAGCTTATAAGGTTGCTTCTTATTGATGCTCTTATTTTCTTCTCTCGTTTTTCTGCTTTTTATTTTTACTTGCCTCATTTGATCCCTCATTCTAGAGTCGTTGAAGAATTTTTTTGATCGAACCTTTCAAGGGTTGCCTACGTATCATGTCGCGGCATGAATCAGATCATTACATTGTTCAAGGACGTAAGACACTTGATTGATCTTTTTTTTTTTTTAACAAAAATAAAATCTTTGTTTTGGTTCATTTTTGAATTTTCCGAAAAGAAAACACACTCTTTTATTTTTTGGTTTACAATATTTTTTAAAGTAAAATAATTTTTAATATTTTCTTTCCGGTGCAAGACGTTGAAACAAAAATACGCAAAGAAAACTACAACAGACTCGGCAGGACTGAAACTGACTTCAAAATCAAAAGTCACAAACAGACTCCCTATAGAATCAAACTATAAATACACATACTAAAACATTCCAGAAAGTGAATGCAATAGAGAAACTCCATATTTGCAGACTATCCGCTTGACATCATCTCGGTTAGGGAGCTCCCTGTCCCAATTGGTTGGACATATCTTTGTACAAGACCTCCATGTCTGTAGCAAAGTGGCGAGTGAGGTTGATTGCGGATTCGACAAACATTTTCTTGTTCATTTTCTCACAACCTGCACACCCTAGAGCAGTGTACTCAGCTATCTCAAGTATCCTCCTCTTGAAATTCTCCTGGAATGCAAACATGCCATCAATTTGCTGCCCACGAGCATCGGCCAAGTTCAATGCATCTGCCTCGCGGTTCAATGCTGAGTTCCTTTGTTTCATGGCTTATGATAAGTTATTTTGTAGTCGGCTGATTACCTCGTGATAGTGACTTTTCTCCATCTCAAACTCGGCTAGTTGGTGATTCTTACTTGGCTCAAATTTTTCCATCTGGAGATCAAACTCTATTTGTTGCCGGTACACTGCTTCCTCGACAATGCCTAAGTCTTCTTGTAGCTTATGTATTTTAGAGAGTCAGCCTCTCTCGACTCTCGTTAGGTCCGACTTGACCCTGTATGCCAACTGTTCCTCCAAACATGCCAGATTCATACGAGCGGTCTTTTAGTCCTCATCCATAACCTGTAGGAAGGCCTGGTAGTCTTTCTTAACCTCTGACCGAATCTGGATGATGTTGTCTTGATGTTGGGCATGTTGTTGATTTATGGTTTCTTTGGCTTGCTCCAACTCTTGCTTCAACATTTGTACGACAAGGTGTTTTCTTCTCTTGGACCCTTCTGACCTATCTGCCAATGATGAAGGGTCATGAAACCAAGCAAGGTATCTGGGGATCACCTTCCCTCTATCGCAATCTTCTAACATCTCATGGAACTCGGAAATTCTGCTCCCAAACCAACTATTCATGACTTCCTTGTCATCGACGGTCTCTTTCGGAGAAATGTCATTTGTGAACTTGCTTATGTCTGTTGTTGGTGGTATTTCTTGGTGTTGGCCTAACTGGCGCATTACCCAAAGAGGAGCATAAGGCTGGACGTTGTTGATCCCCATTAATATCATAAAATGTTGATGAGAGGATTCACAAATAACGTCTTTTGCAGAAGACCACTGGTAATTCCAAGTGACTCGGTTTGCGGTCAAGGTGAGAAGTAACTCTTTCCAAGCTCCAATTCCTTCGGGAAACTCACATGTTTCGATCCTCTCTTCATAATTTTGAACAAAATGGGCCATTGCTGGTTGAAGTTCTTAATGACAGGGTGACGGTAAAGGTGTTCCAAAATTCACATTTGCAGCATATATTGCAGCCCTCGAAAAATTTATGTCCCTCTCAGCACTTGGTCAAAGCCCCGAACATACTTGAAAGAATCATAGGGACATGAGTCGATTTTTCCAAGGTAGCCAAAGCTTGCACTACCCCAGCTAATCGAATGTCAATACGCCTCTCTACGTTTGGGAAAACCATGTGGCCCAAAAATGTGACCATATAAGCAAAGCGCCTGTGCACCTTCCATGTTTCTATGTCCCCTCCGTTTTTGAGTTGACCCAAGTTGTTTTCAAAAGAAAATCTATCGCTATATTTGTCAACAAAAATTTCAAGGTGACCCATCGATCGGATAACCCCTGAACTTTCCATGATTGATCTTCAGGAGTTCTAGAAATTTGCATGCCTGCAATCTCTTTGGTACTACGAGTATATCAAGGGGAAGATATTGGCCTTTTCCCATGAAGCACGCGAACCTCTTCTAGTGTGGGCGTCATTTCACAATTATTAAAGCGAAATAAATTGTTATCCTTATCCCAGCAGGGAATTAGAGCTTCTATCACATCCTTTCTTGGTTTAGTTCCTATTATGTGAATTAGATCCCCAAGTAGCCTTTTATCTGTCATTGTTCACAATCCTCTATATCATTCCAACAAATTGATAAGAGTGCGGGTACCTCATCGACGACAAAAAATTATGGTATCTCCTCTTCCCTAGGCCTCTATTCAGATTTTTCACTCTTTGTACTCATGTTGTACTGATGGTACACTAGAAACCTATGTTTTAGTCATAATTTACACTCTAATCATTGCATTTTACTTGTGGTTGAGCTTAATTAATGGTGATTTATGCTTATTATGTGTTTTATGCCTTACAGGAAATAATTCCGAGCTATTAAGATAATTTGGAGCTAATTTGAACAAGTTGGAGCTTTGAATTCTTAGTAAAAGCCCAAGAATTAAGTCGAGATCACGTTTGGGAGTCCAGGACCAAGTCTGGAGGTAAAAAGTGAGAAAAAAAATTACTCTGGAAAAAATGCACTACCGTGCCGCGCCATGCGCAACGGGGCATGTGGAGCTAGTGCAAAATTCCTGCAGAGTGTAAAAATCAACTCTCTGAACTTCTCCACAGACGCACCGTGTGAGGCGGCGCACCATGCGCTGCGCATGTGCAAATTTTACAGAGTATTTCTCCTACTTCGACTTAGAAAGGATAGTTTTGTTTGGGCCCATTCCTACATGGTATAAATACACCAAAAATATAATTTTTAGATGACTTTTGACTTTGGAAGCTTTTGGAGAGCATTGGAGGCTACAAGACACAAGATTTCATCATCTTTCCATCAAATCTACGGGAGTTTGGATTGTAATGTTAGATTGATGTTTTCTTACTCTTTAATTCTATTTGTGATGACTTTCTCCATATATGTATAGTAGTTTACCTTAGGATTTGCCATGATTTGGTGACTTGATTATTGTTTGTGGATTTGACTACGGTTTAATTGCTTGAACTTATTGGCAGATCTTTAATATAGTAGTGATTTTATTTTCTATAGTGTTTAATCGAAAGAGGAACATCTTATTGAATACTATTGCAGCGTATGCATTAGTTTATTTTGTTTATTCTTTGAAGTATTCGAGAGAGCTTTTTGAGTTATCATTTAAATTAAGATTGAGAAATACTCGTGAGATGTTTCTCTTAGATCACTCCTACCAATAGATTCTTGCAAGTTTCACCACACTTCACATTAGTTTATCTGAAAGATTTAGATTTAATCGAAAGAGGAGTCTAAATCGGAAGTATAAGCTAATCACCTATTGAATTCGTGAGAATTGATAGAACCTCAAGAGTGAAATATATCAGTACCATATCCAGAATAGCAGTCTTGCACCTGTCATATCCAAACCCTTATTTCTCACATTGATAAGAAACCAACTCTGCTAATCTCTAGTTCTTTGCGGTCAATTGTCAATTGCTTTACTTTAGTAGTTAATCGTAGTTTGTAGTCATTCCAAATCAAGTTTTGATCATCCTGAATAGCAGTTAAACCAGAAATTATTAGAGCGTTGTTTAAATCCAATCCCTTACGACGATCCGATTGATCAATTTGTGTAATTGCATCCTGTTACCCCTTTTATTGCTTTGCACTTGTGTGTTTATGTCTTTATGACTTACGGGGTTGATTAGTTTCATTCCGGGAAGCTTTCGGGTTGAATTGGACCCTTGATTCTAAACTTAGAAGTTTAAATTTGAAAATGTTGACCAAACTTTGACTTTTGTGAAAACGAACCCCGAACTGTATTTTTATGACCTCGAAAACTTCGTACCATAATTTCGGACTTGGGCGTATGCCCGAAATTGATTTTGGAAGTCCGTAGGTTGGATTGTGTTGATTTGCCGATATTTGGCAATTTCAAGTTGAAAAATTTGGCCATAGTTTGACTTTTGCTATTGAGCTCGGAATTTGATTTTGGGACTTGGAATAGGACCGTTATGACATTTAGAACTTGTCTGCAAAATTTGGCATCGTTCAGAGTTGATTTGATAGGATTTAGACGCTTAGTTGAAATCTTAGAAGTTCTTAAAAATCTCTTTGAAAATCATGCGAGTTAGAGTTTAATTTTTTACTATGTTTTGATCACGTGAGCGAGTTTGTATGATATTTTTAGACTTGTGTGGATGTTTGGTTTGGAGCACCGATGACTTGGGTGAGTTTCGGACGCTTAGCAAAGTCTTGTTAGAATTGAATTGCTGGTTTTCTGCTCAAGGCCTCTAATCTCGCATTTGCGAGATTTTGGTTCGCAATTGCGAAAACAAGCCAAGTCTGCTGGGTTCGCATTTGTGAACCCGGTGTTCGCATTTGCGAAGTATGCTGGATCGCAATTGCGATGATTTTGTCGCAATTGCGAGGGCAACAATGGTCGCAAATGCGTTCCAACCTTCTCATTTGCGAAGGGTCCCTCAAGTCTTCAGTGCCGTAATTGCGAGGATTTATTCACGATTGCGAGGATTCGTAATTGTGAACCCATGTCGCAATTACGACATATGCAACTGATCAAATTGTTGGGAGACGGAATTTTTGAGTTCATTTTCTTATTTTTTTGAACCCTAGACTCTGTATGAGATGATTTGGAGAGAGAATTTTCACCAACAAACCTTGGGTAAGTGATTCTAATCTATTTCTAATCATACTCCATCAATATATCTTAGGTTTAACATCAAAATCATGTGAATCAAAGTAGAAATTTATGAAAGTTTGTCAAGTTTTTGAAAAATAAGAAATTGAGTTTTGAGAGTCGATTTGGATTCGGATTTTGAAACTAATCACATATATGAACTCGTGGGATCATGGATAGACAGAATCTATCATTGGACCGAGGTTTTGATTTATGTTGACTTTTTGGGAAAAGTGTAAACATCTTAATATTATCTATTGCAATTGAATTTCCTAGCATTATTTGATGATACTGAGTCGATTTTGGTTAGATTTTAAGCAGTGTCGAGGCGGATTGTATGGGAAAAGATATTTTCGAGTTTTGAATTGGCCTATTTGAGGTAAGTGTCTTGCCTAACTTCGTGTGGGGGAAATACCCCTTAGGATTGGTATGTTTGATTCTATTGTGCTAAGTGAAATTTGTGTACGCAAGGTGACGAGTGGGTACAGGGGTTGTACATAGTTTTTAACCAGTTTAGACTACATAGACTATTTTTCATGCTTAAATTGAAATGCCCCATTATGTTCTAAACTCTTATAGTCAAATGATCCTTAATTGTGTTAGAATACCCTTAATTGCTTAGTTGATTTGTTTAGTAGTTGTTCTACATCCTACGTGCTAAATTGCTTCCATGTTTTAATTGAACTTGTTGTCTCCTTTATTGTTACATACTATTTCTTCATTGCTAATTATCATTGTTGAAGTAATTATTCATGTAATTCCTTTACTTGTTGATTTTTATTATTTGAGGCTCATTATTGAATATTATCTCTTTTGCGGTGAATTTAGTCTTATCTAATATTGTGATTATACATTATTTCCGTCATTGTTGGGTTATTTGGTGTTGAAGTTGTGGAAGTCATTAATACGTTAAGGAGATGTTGGTTATTGTTGAAACACCTATCTTATTAAGCATTTTTCATCCGTTGTGGTTGTTGATATTCTCGTATACGTTGTGGTGGAGCCATGGGCTATTGTTGTAGAAAACATTGATATTGTTGTTGTTGGCAAGCTGCGATATATGGGCACTTGTGGTGAAAATTGTTATTGTGATATGATTTTGATGCGCATGCGGCGGTATAAGGCTTGGGTTGAAGTGCATGCGGCAGTATAAGGTGGGATGTATGTGCATGTTGCTTGTAGGGGAAGTATGTAAAGCCACGTTATGTCTTAAGGTGGGCTAAAGTGCATGTAGCTATTTCAAATGTAAGGCTCACACTAAGGAAAAATTGTGATTGAAATTGGGAAAGTGAGTACGAGGCGATACCTCGATGTGATTTTTGCTGTTTATTTCACGTTGCAAAGTGTGTTGGTGGGAAAATATATCTGCTGTTTCATTCCTTATTGCAAAGTGTGTTGGTTGCTTCTTTTATGCTATTTTTACTGTTAATTTTTCGGTAATAGATCCTGCTATCATCTTGTTCCCTATTAGTTGCTTTCTTACTTCCATTTTATATCCGTAGTTCATTTTTGTTACTGTCTATTTCATATCCTAGTAGGTGTCTTGACCTGGCCTCGTCACTACTCTACTGAGGTTAGGCTTGATACTTACTGGGTACCGTTGTGGTGTACTCATGCTATATTTCTACACATCTTTTTGTGCAGATCTAGGTACGTTAGCTCGTGCCGGTCGATAGAGATATCCTACTAGCTACTTTTACAGAGACTTCAAGATATGTCTGTTCGGCCTCTGCATGCCTCGGAGTCCCCTTCCCTTATTCTTAGTTACTATTGTATTTTCTCGCAATCAGTGATGTACATATGTTTTAGTTATTCCATAGTGCTTATGACTCGGTTACACAGTTCTTGCAGTTTGTATGGTTGAGACCTTGTTTTAGCAGTTATATGAGTTATTCAAACCGAGTTGAGTACCTTTCTGTTTACATCTGTTTAAATTGCTGTCAAATATTAGGCTTACCTAGTCGCAGAGACTCAGTGCCATCACGACTTCTTACGGAAGAACAATAGGGTTGTGACAAGTTGGTATCAGAGCTCTAGGTTCATAGGTGTTAAGAGTCATAAGCAGGTTTAATAGAGTCTTCCGGATCATTACGGAGACATCTATACTTATCTTTGAGGGGCTATGGAACTGTTAGGAAAACTTTACTTCTTTGATTCCTTATCGTGCAAATTGATTGATTTCAAAAATAAAATCTTTGACTTTCTATTCTCTCACAGATGGTGAGGACACGCACCGCAGGATCCGACAATCAGACACCCGTGCCCCCTGTTAGAGCTGCGAGAGGTCGAGGCCGGGGCAAGGGCCGAGGATGGGCACGTGGTGCAGCCAGAGCACCTACTCGAGCTGCGACAGAGGAGCCATCAGTAGCTTCAGTCGAGGGACAGACATCCGAGGTGTCTGTTACTGCCCCAGCACTTTAGGACACCCTCGCACAGTTCTTGAGCCAATTCAACACCTTAGCTCAGGCGGGGTTGATTCCACTTGCACCAGCCACATCTCAGGCTGGGGAAGGAGCACAAACTCCCGTGGCCCGTACCCCAGAGCAGCAGTCCAGGTTGATCAGGTCCCAGAGGTTATACCGGTACAACATGTTGCTCCAATTTAGCCCGTGGTTAGGGCAGCAATATATGAGGAGGAGCAGCTTAGGCTCAAGAGGTTCAAGAAGTACCATCCTCCTACTTTCAGTGATTTGGCTTCAGAGAATGCATATGGTTTTCTTGAGGAGTGTCACTGCATTCTCTGCACTATGGGCATTGTGGAGACAAATGGTGTTGCTTATACCACGTTCCAGCTAAAGGGAGCGGCATATTAGTAGTGGCGGGCGTATGAGGTGGATAGCCCAGCGGAGGTAGCTTTACTCACATGGGATCGGTCTCGGCATAACTTTTGTGTGTTATCACTCGGAGTCCGATTTCACTTGATATGTTTGTTATGACTTGAGAGTTTATAGTACATGTTAAGCCCTTATTTGTTGAGAATATTATTGATATTTGGGGACTTTTAAATTTTTATTTGATAAATGGTCATTTAATTATTGCCTCTCATTACTGATGTTGATTTTCATGCCTATTAAATAATCTTGTACATTAAGCATTTTGCCTGCTAGTGAGTGTCGAAGTCAACCCCTCGTCACCACTTCTTCGAGGTTAGACTAGATACTTACTGGGTACATATTTTTTATGTACTCATGCTACACTTTTGCACCAATAGTGCAGGATCTGAGGCAGGTACATCTGGCAGTCCTACAGGCGCGTTTCTCCGTTACCCAGAAGCTTAGTGGTGAGCTACTCTCTATGCCGTTCCACAGCACCCGGAGTCTCTCCTTGTTGTATTTTATTTTCTATCTAACTTATCCCAAACAATAGTGTAGAAGATTTTTTATATTCTGCTAGTTTGCTCATGCACTTGTGACACCGGATTTTTGAAGTATTCAAATAGACATTTTATCGTATTGGGTATTAAATTCACTATTTTACTCTTTCCTTTATTTGATGCTTTGTTTCACTAAAGTTTTCTGTTAATAGCTATCTCATTAAATAAAATCAATTACTTTAAAAATATTAAAATGACCATAAAAATGGGTAGATCACCGTTGGCTTGTCTAGTGGCAACGTTGGGCGCCATCACGGCCTATAGTGGAAATTGGGTCGTGACACAATAAGAGTAGAATTTTTCGACTATTCTTTTTCCAAAGTGAAAACTCAACTTAAGCAAATAAAATGAACCAAACATCCGCATTTTAGCATATAAATCTGTTTGAGACATAAGACACAACCAGAGAACAACCATCCAGTATTCATCTCTTTTCTTTTTAACTAAACAACACTAGAGCATGCTAAAAACACATGTCATGTCCATTAATATTGAAAAATCTGCATTACAAAAGTTTATGGTTTACCTATGTTGCAGAGAAATCAAAACACGGCAGTGAGAAAATTCAACTAGTAGCAAATCAAGCAACAACAGAAGGCAGCTCCAGAATCTCATAAAATGAACCCAGAAACATCAGTCTTTTGAAGGAATTAAACCAAAATATAGACTCTTAAAGACAGTAGTATTTCATGGAATGTTTCAGCTCTTAGGAAAAAAAAACCCCTCAAAGCTCTTAGTTTTAAGCTTTTCAAAGATATTCAGTTGTGGTATTTTTCTCTCCGGTTTTGTTTTCTTAGAGTGTAAAGATGTGTAGAGTGTGTGGAACGATCTCTCCTTTATAGGAGAGAAGGACTCTTGGGACAGATTTTGTTTAGCCAAAAATCTGTCCAAAATCAGAAATCTATACAATCAACAGTAATCCTCACCAAATTTGGACAGTCTTTTGGAGTATTATACTCCAAAACAGTCCTCAATAATAAAAACAACCAAACAAGGATCCTACACTCAAGTACTCTTCTTTCTTCCCCTTACCTCTCACTAGCTCAAATATTCAGAGCTTAAAACAACCAAGACAGTCCCACTATAAACTATTACTAGTCAGAATTCGGAATGCAACAACATGGCTATCAAACCAACCAAACAAGCTTATAAACTAACTAATCTGTCTCTCCAAATACTTAAATCAAAATAGCATCAACACATAAACTAATTAAAACGAAACAAATAAGCAATAGCAGTAATTGACCAAACTTGTAAAAAGGAATAAAATAATATAGCTAACTCAATTAACCTAAACTACTAATTATTCGAAACTAATCGATCACTCTCATAATACAACGGACAGCCATTGAGACATAAACAAGAAACAAAACTAAACTTAAAACTAAACTAATTACTGAAAATCAGGAAAAAGAGAATTTTGCCAAAGACAGCAACAATATAAACAACATACTAATCAGCTAATTGATTTCGATTTGAAGAAACAATTATATCAACTAACATAATACATTGGCAAGTGATAACAACAATACAATCGATCCTAAATGTAAACTAATTAAGACCAGAAAACAGAAACAAAGAGGCATGTAAAAGATTGCTCTACCACAGTCGAGACTCACGATTAACTACGCTAAAGACCAGTTTGATCACTAAATGTCCAACAAACTACTAATCACACAACCCAAGATAACTAATCAATAATGTACTAACTATAAAATCTAATTAACAGTGATTGATCAAAATAGAAAAGATAAAAATCAAAAATTAACCAAGGGATGATGGTCAGAAATTAAACAAGGGATGATGGTCATACCTAAAGAGCATGCTCGACGCCAATTCAAGTAGCGGGAAGATGCCAAGTGGTAGTTGTCCAACCCTGAAACATAGGTTTCCTTTTAGTATATGCCACTTTGGGTCGAGTAGGCTAAAAATAGGGAAGCAGCGGCAATTTCGGGTGGTCGGCGACAGTGGGGGTGGTTGGCCGATGGTGGTGACGCTTCTACATTTTTTTCATAAATATCAAAAAAGTATTTTTGATATTTATGAAATAAGATACAAACAAAAATGCACACAAGTATGAGGAAAGAAAAAAACAAATAAATTTAAAATAAGCAAAAATTAGGTATTCACATTTATATTATCTCCATTTATTTCTCTCTCTCTCTTTCTCTCTCAATATCATCATATTTTCTCTTTTCTAAAATAAAATTTTTTGAAAAAAAAACTATCAAATAACTAAATCTTCTTTTCAAAATAATAAAAATTAAACTAGTAATCAAACATATAACTTAATGATTGTTGAATAATAAAAATGATAAGCAGAATAAAAATATAAAATATAAATATTTGCTAGCAGTAATTTATTATATCAACTAAAACTCAAAATTTATTTACACAATTGAGAATAAAAAATGATAAGAACCTTTAACATACCATGCAAGTAATATAAAATTTTAAGTATTAAATAAAGTTGTGTTTATAACAAAATTTTAAAAGATATCTATTTATACTTCAAATAACTTTAGTTTATAATTTAAGAAATATTTCACTTATTACAATCAAAAATCAAAAAGCTTATATAAACAATTGAGAAAAAGTGCAAGGGCTGAACTACGGAGAGGTAGGAGGGTTCAATAAAAACTCCTTCCCCAGAAAATTGGACTGCAAAAATAAGTTATATACATTTATTAGATATCCTTGACATAAGAAAAGATATTATATAATATTGTGGTAAAGGAGAATCAAAAATTACTTTAGGTCACAAATTTAAATCTTAAATAGAGTATGTATCTTTTTTTTAATTCTCTTATATGAATTTTTGGCCCGGCTACTGAGAATATAATTTAAATATATATTTATTGCGTCTTATATTAACGTAAGAATCATAAAAAATGGTCGATTTTGTCATAATTTTATAAAAGGAATATTTTATTTATTATTTTAATAAAATTTAAATTATAATTTATAATAAGATATAACCTAATTTTAAATTATCGATAAAATCGCAGATAAAATATCATATATAATAAAATAGTGTTACATAGAGGAAGAAATTAAAAATGGCAAAGCAAAATAGGTATTGCTTTGGATAATTGGGGGAGAATGTCAATTGTCCGTAGTTGGAGGGAAAATTTAATTTTTAAAGCAAAGTACTTTAGGGGTGTAATGTAACGACCCGATGTGTTGTAGAAACGCATAAAATACTAATTGTTTGGACTTGGCTCGTTTTAAGTGCAAATCCCTCTTTGTAATTATGTAATTTTAACATTTTTGCAGGGTATGAGGTATAAGAATCCAATAATTAAGAAAAGAGTTCAAAAAGGTAAGTAATGCAGGATATGCGGTCGCATTTCAGACATGTCGGACCGCATATTTTACATGGGCGTCGCATACTTGGACAGGTTTCTGGGTAAAGGTTCATGTCAGAAATGCTGTCTGAAATGCGGTCCGCATTCCAGTTGAACAGAGAACTGTGCAAGTTTTATGTCAAAAATGAGGTGAGAAATGCGGACTGCATTTCTAAAATACGGACGCAAATCCCACAGTGAGATCGCAGAGTGAGGCAGAGTTTTGGGCCAAATGCCATGCCAGAAATGCGGTCCAAATGCGGACCGCATGATGAGTTTGCGACCAGAATGCGATCGCATTCTGGACACCTAAACTTTTATTTTGTTCCGAATTTTGACTCACTATAAATAGGAACTAGGAACCCTAACACGCAAAACCCCCTTATTTCGTTAATTACCTTAGAAACCTCTCCAAAACACCCCCAAACCCCAACAAATCAACCTCCAAAATCACCTTGAAACAACCCCAAAATTCGTAAAAAAATATATCCAAAATATAGTCATCAACCTCCCATTTACCAGCCCAGCTTTCCCCATTTAAACCCACCAAGAACCAGCTGTAACCCGCCGGGAATGGCCCCAATTTAAGCTGAAAAACAACCGTAGAATCACTCCCTTCAAACCCCTATTACAAGAAACCCACTCTCTAACACCAAAGACCCAGCTCAAATTGCTGCAAATTGTGCCAAAAATTGCAGTTGAGTTAAGGCACCCTACCAAGTTGTAGCTTGTTAGCTCCAATTGAGTTCGCTTGAAGTTCGTGAGCATCCATAAAAGGTTGGGCTCGAAGAATTGTTGGAAGTCTAGGAAGTTATTGCAAAGCAAGGTAAGTGTTCGTTCTAACCTTAGCTTGAGGGATTAGAAATCGTGTCTTGTTTTCTAACTTGCTCCTTCTTGAGAACCACGTATAGGCATGGTGATGGGTGTCTATATGTTGGTGTCACGCATGACCGTGGGTCGTATATGGTTAATCGTTGTGTGACTATTGTTTCAAATTGTTGAATATTTTCCTTGAATTGTTATGATGTGTTGCATGTGGGAGCGGGTGGCACGCCTGCCACAAGATGTTGTGAATTGAGGCCGGGTGGTACGCCTACCACAAAGTTTCTTCTATTCGGCATAAAGTTGATGGTCAACTAGATTAGTTGAGTAAGAATTGTTAGGAGTTGAAAAGGTCCAGTGTCAAAATTGTGGGTAGTGTTCTAGGAGTCCGTTAGAAGTTTAAGGGTCCAGTGTCACATTAGTAAAGTCGTGTCTAGAGTCAACGAAATGATAATTGGGTTGGGAGGTTAGTTGTAGGATATTGACTATAATTGAGTACTGATATTGATTGAGCTAAATAGACATCAAGTTTGGTTTGGTTATAGCTGAATTTCCCCCTGGCCAGGATGATTGTTTTGCTGTTATTTGTTCCCTTATTGGGAAGTTGTTATGTTGCTTTGTTCCCTTGCCGGGACTTCTTGTGAATGTTGTGATGATGAAAGTGGGAGCGGGTGGCACGCCTGCCACGAGATATTATGAAAGTGGGAGCGGGTGGTACGCCTACCACAATATATAATGTAAGTGGGAGCGGGTGGCACGCCTGCCACAAGAGGTTACTGTAAGTGGGAACGGGTTGTACGCCTGCAACAAGAGGTTACTGGAGGAAAAAGGGTGGATTGTATCTCATTTCGTTTGTGTTAAAAGCTGAATTGCTGTTTTCCTTCTTACTCTTTGATGATTCCTTTTGCTTTATTTGTCTGCCGTTCCGATGTATGCATCCTTATCCCTGTTTAAGTTGTTTATGTATTTTATCTTCTGCTGTAGATACATATATGCTTAAATATTGTACAGGTTTATCTGGAGTCTGGTCCTAGCCTCGTCACTACCTCGCCGGGGTTAGGCCAGGCACTTACCAGCACATGGGGTCAGTTGTGCTGATACTACACTCTGCACTCTTTTATGCAGATCTCAGTGCCGCAGGCTACGAACAGTAGGAAGCTTCCAGCCTCTGACTTTCAGGCAACCCAAGGTAGTTCTGCAGACGTCCGCGGACCTTGGAGTCCTTTGCCCATTTCTTGTATCTGTTTCTCTTATGTAATCCAGAAACAGCATTTTGTTATATTCTTCAGACCATGTTTGTAGTACTCTTAAATAGTCTATGAAACTGTGACACCAGATCTTGGGTAGACCGTTTTGGATAGTTTACCGGATATAGTTGTGTAAAGTATTAACTTTGCGTTTATTTCGCTTGTTGAATTACTGCTTTGCAATTGATGCATTTGTGATGTAATGAATTCGTAAATCAAAACGTTGTAGTTAGTCCGATTGACTGGCTTGCCTAGCTTTCACTAGTAGGCGCCATCACGACTCCCGAGAGTGGAAAATCCGGGTCGTGACATGTAAACAATTTTCATCCATTTATAATAAATTTCTTACTTAATATTTAGAACATTAAAATTTTACTATGATTTTATAGGCAATTTTGCAACGGAATGTAATTTAAGACTCCATTTTAGAAAGTGAATCTCTTTACTAAATAAAAATCAATCCAAACAAATAGATAAATACGTACTTCATACAGGGAAAAAGAAAAGATGGACTTCATTTTTGGACCCATTTGCTTTTGAATGTTAACAGTTAACCGTATAAACCAACTTTTACAATCTATATGCGTAATAGTTCGGAACATTTATTTTGAACTTTTATCGCATTATTCTTTAAAAGTGTTAAAAGTATTACTACAAAGACAGTTTAGAAATTACTACGAAATGTGTCTTTTTGAGAAGATTGAGGACTTTTATGGCACAAATATTTTTTTTCTTCATAGATTTAGCTAAATAGTATTAACAATTATTATTTTTTAAAATTATAATTTTTTTAAACTTTAATTTCTCAACTCAAATAATATTTGCAATATAACTTTTATGTTGCCTTTTAAATTTTGTACTTATTTGAGATGAAATATGCACACGTCGTGTGTACACAAAAACTACTATTGGAAAATAAAATACTAAGTTCTTAAAATCAATTAAATTACACTTATAGTTTAAAATTTCTTTTAACATATATAACTTATATCCTTAATAATTAAGCAATTGTATTTGAACAGAAGAAACCTTAATAATTTAAGCAATTGTGTGTGAACAGAAGGAACTAAGGAAGAGTTGACAAGCAGCATACTTGCACCAGGACCACTTAGACTGATAGACAACTTTCTTTTACATCTCACCCTTTTTTTAGTATCCAAAATATTGTTCTCTACTTCTATTCAATCAGTAGCAACATGATTTTCTGTCTTATTCTTTGTTTGTTTGATATTTTTCCTCCGTTTCTAATGAAATGTCGTTAATTTTATATTGATTTAGGTTTTATGCACTAAGAAGTTATAAAAATTTACACATTCAGGACAATTAATAAATATTGCAAGTAACTATATTAGTAGTGTTTATTCGAAAAACAGTACAGTTGAATTTGTTCGTGGTTTCTAGACAAGTAAATTAATTTGATCCAAAAACTAATGAAACAACTGATGAAATAGAAAATACTTAGCCTTAGAATGTAGATGGAACGGTAGAGCCACTGAGTACGGGCACAACAATGATAAGATCAAAAGAGAGAATAAAATTATATTAAAATATTATATAGAATGTAGTGTAAGTTAGCCAAAAAATCCGTAAGAAGTCCTAGGATCATGCCCTTCTTTAATGTCAATTATGAGAGCCATTGATGAAGATGTAACGTTAGACATAAATGCCAAATTCCTTGTAACGGTCTATTATCCTTAATGCTGCAAAATATTATGTATTAAATGTTATTGGGCGCAAAGCATTCAATACTTCCTTTATGATCGTTATTCCTTCCGGTGACAAGCGGAATAGCTATGTTCGGTGGCCATCTCCATCTTGTGTTCCACTCGTCCTTCTTTTAAGCGACCACGTGTTATGTCGTATTATAGTCCCCCTGCTTTTTGGTGACACAATCTTGAGTTACTGGGAAGTTGGTAGAAAGCACCTTTTTGGCGGGAATTACTATAACTCCCTGTGAAGTTTTCTGACAGTTGATTAGATGCACGTCTCTCCGCATTTAATGCCCCAAACACGCGTCATCCCACGATTCAGCACAGCTTTTTGCCGATTATCGAGGTAATCATGACCATGAATTAGCCGCTAAAATTTTAGTTATAAGCATCATCTATATACTTCATAATTTCTCAAACTTCCAATTTGCTTCATTATTTCCCAACTTTTCTCTCATCTTCTTCGAACCAGAAATTTTCCTTCCTTCTATTCCAATGGCTTCTTCTTCAAAACGTGCTAGTTCTTCAAAGGGCAAGAACAAAACCGAGGATTCCGTTCTTCCAACAGTGGGTTCCATCATCCCAAGAAGGCTAAGTACTTCGAAAAATTTGAAGAGAAATTTTCTACTGCTAACCCTCGTACATAGGCTGTTAGTAGATACCCTTCTTCCATTCATCCTTCCAGTATTCTCACTGTGAAGGAAGATTGTCGTTGCCATGAATTGGATATCATCGCTCCTGATCTATCGGAGCGAGTGACCCTTCCCAAGGAAGGTTTTACATACTTTTACATGTATCTCTTTACTTTGGGTGCGTTTTCTTTGAGTGGAGAGCTTGATTCCGTGATTGCAAAATTTTGTCTTTGCTACGAAGTGTGCTTGGCACAGGTAAGCCCTTCAATATGGATCAGGAAACTGGAGAGGAGCTAAGCCTAGCTCATATGATAAATCTCAATTCCTCCAAATCTCCCCCGGGGGAATGATAAACCTTTGCAAGCGTGGCACCATGCTTTATTGTCTAGCATGAACAACGACAATGACCGTGGGTGGATGAAACGGTTCGTTGCAGTTGCCACCAGTGATATTATTCCAACAACGGCTTCATCCTTTCTGGTTGCTTAGAACCGCTCTCGTAAGTTCCCTTTAATAAACTTTTTCCTACTAAATATTCTTTCATGCCCGTATTGATCCTTCAATCTTCGTTTGTTACAGCAACTCGATGGATCCCACCAGTGATATAAGGCTTGGACCAGTGGGTTTATAAGATCTTGAATATCACAACGCCCGAAACCCATTTGTTCAAAGAGTTGTCCTTTAAATATGGGTGGATCATGGTAACTTTAATTTACCTTGTTTCCATTTTTTGTATATGAAAAAATCGGTTGAACCCTTCTGACTTGTTCATGAAATTAGGTCTGCCTGTGGGCTCAGTTGATGTCCCCGAGGAGGATGTTTTGGCTGACCCAGCTGATGCGGCGAGGCTGCTTCAGGAGGCACTTACTCGAACAGGCATCTCCAGGCCTGCTTCAGGCACGAACGTTTCTTCACGGAGTCCCCGGCCAGAGAACAAGCAACCAAAGAGAAGACGTTCCTCTGCGGCCAGGGAAAAGAATAAGAGGGCAAAGGTTGCTGCCCCCCCCCCTCCCGTCATCTCCGGTGGCGATGATGACTGGTCCTCCTTCTAGGCCGATCATAGACATTGTGATGATTGATGATGATGAAGAAGCTAGTGACGAGAGAGCTTCTTTACATATAAGGCGATGATCCTTATTATCTCAACAGGATGCTCAACCTGTTGAGACAGTCATACCAACCGAGGATGATGTCTCGGCACTTTGGGGAGAATTTGATTAGCTAGATACTGCCAACTCCTGTTCTCGGGGCCCAATTGTTGTGTCCAGTACTGCGAGACAGAGTACCAGGTCCTTGCCGTCTTTGGTTGGTGAGCATCCAACATCTAGTGCATCTTTTGACGCAGTTGTTTCTCATTCTTCTACCCCATCAGCTTCATCACCACCTTCTCCAACACCAGCAACTGCTACATCACTTCCATCTTCATCCACTCTTTCACCAGCAACATCATCTCCATCGGCCGCACCTAACCATGAAGAAGGTATCCCTCTTCCACAGTCCCCAGTTCATGGGAATTTGGGGAAAATTTATGTTGCCCCTTCTGAAGATCCACAAAGGAGGAGGAGTGTTACCCTTTCGTGGTGCAACTTGCTTTCGAGGTCGATAGAGCTTGCTAACTATCTGAAGCTTTTGACTTCACAAAAAGACTGGGAGAAGATTCAGACACTCTCGGGGGAGTGTTTGTTGAACAATGCTATGCATAACGCCGCAGCGGTATACTCCTTTCTTCTTCTGTTATTTCTCCTATTTTTAAATAAATGTACTCTAAGTTTTACCTCTTCTTGTTTGGTAGGCCAAGTTTCTTGCTTCTGAGGGCCTTCAAAGGCTGATTCGTGAGAAGGAAGAACTTACTTCTGAATGGGATCAGCTTTTAGCGGAACGGGACCAAACTGTTCTCCGCCTCTCTGAACTGGAAACCAAGGCCACCGATGTCGTTGTTTTGGAAGCCCATTTGCAGCAAAGCGAGCAAGAAGTGGTAACCCTCAGCCAGGAAATTGGGCCGTTAAGGGTTAGATTTGATGAAGCCAGTGCTAAATGGGCAGAAGTCCAGAATGCCGTTCTTGCTGCAACCGACTGTGAGGCTGCCTCCGCTGAAAGAGTGATTAACTTGGAGGCAGCCTTAAACTCCAAAAGTGAAGAGCTTGCTACTGTGGTGGCGAAACATGCCCAGCTAGAAGAGAAGCACATGAAAACTATCAAGAAAAATAGGCTCTTTGGTTCAACTGTCCGTGAGCTCGACGTCAGTCTCAAATCTGCTAGGTCTGCTCGGGAAAACCTTTCCGCCGAAGTTACTCAACTCAAAGAAGAACTCAAGCGCCAAGCGGCTTCCCTCATTGCTGAAAAAACTTATTCCATGTATAGTATGAGGAGAAAAACCTTGGAAGAGGCTAAGACTGGTACCATTGACATTGATGCCGAAATTGCTAAGGCCCAAGAGCTTGATTTGGCTGCAACGAATGGACTCCTGGTGCAATTTGACGCTCGGTTCTTCTGATTCCAGTTCCAAGGTTTTGGAAACTGAAGAGGAATCGGAAGGAGATAATGCCGAAGACCAAGTTGGGGAAAACGATGCAGATACTTCTATTCCTCCTGATTCTGGAGACGCTGCAGTTTAGTTTTTTTTTTTCTTTTATTTTTTGTACCTTTATCATTTTGTTGCGTCTTTGTAATAAAATCATATTTTTTGCTTAAGTATCGTTTGAGTCTTAGTTTTGTTTGAATATTCATGCAAGTCTTTAACTTTCATACTTGCTCAAGTATTCTACGGATGTTGTTCTATTCGCGCTTTATTAAGGGTAGTCTCGGATGCCTTTCCTTCGAGGCATTTTGGTTCTGAGTATTTGCGCAAGTTTGCTTTTTGCGTCTTTTTCGTATGCGGCTTCGGGGGTATTTTTTTCCCGATGGCATTCTAGATTCCGGGAATTAATTCTTCTGAAACCAATCCTTTAACATGAGGGTTTTTGTAAGAGAGGCCCTCTATGTTTACGGTGCTCTTGAAGAGGACGTCTCATGTTCATTACGCCACTAACATTTGAAGTACTTGTTTAATTTTCAAATGGCAAAATTAACTCATCGTTCAGACAAGAAACTAGATAAAAACAAAAGGATTTCATTTTATTTAATTCCTTCTATTTTCAAAAGTAGATAAGCATTTCGCTATGCAGAAAAGAAATTCCCATGAATTGTGGCTATCTTGTACAACTTGTTTCTATGGGGCTGGCTGCGCAGTCCCCGGTCCCGATGATGTATTCTGTTCTCGAATTTTTGTTACCCGGTTGACGTGACATTTAATGTTGCCATATTCTCATATCATTCACCCCCCCCCCCCC
>MCJB01025921.1:0-72495 GCA_002018475.1 Nicotiana obtusifolia
CCTTAGCCCCACGGTGGGCGCCAAACTGTTTACCCTAAAAATTGGATAACAATTGAATTTGTTCGCAGTGCTAAGGATCCGTAAACTAATTGATGCTAAATAATAATAATATGACGAGACAATTAAAATGTAACAGAAAAGTGATGAAACCGTTGATTGTGGTGAACAATGTGAAAGAATATCAACCTTTTGCAGTAGTAACAATAACTGTATTAGATAACCAAAGAAGATAGAGAGTTTTTCTATTGACGTCTCGTCTCCCTTTAACTATGAGCCAAAAACTGCCTCTTATAGGCTACAATCAGAATTATAAACAAGGTAAATAACTGATTATAGGGTAAATCCCCTAAAATCCGGGGTAGAATCTTCCCAAATCGCGTTCTAACGGCTAAGACGGTTGAGATAATTGCTCCTGGCGAAATATCCGGTGATAGGCGAGATATGCGGTTCGAGAGCGGTCTTCGGTCCTTTAGCATTTCCCGGTCGGTCGCATCGATTCGTTCCATCCCGGTTGCTCCGACTATCGAGCCCAACTTCTCGTCTCCGTACCGGACTAGTTTGGTCTTATAACGCCTCCTTTACGACTTTTTCTAGTTGGGTCAGCCCCGACCCGATATCGTGTAAAAGTATTTTACCCAATACAATTCAAGTAGCCATACAATCAAAAAAAATTATTACAAGTAAAACATGTACCAAACAAAGAATATAAAAAACTAAAAATACAACCCCAAGTAAGGAAGAATATTGGCATCTGCATTGGCACTCGTCACCTTCTATATATGTTACCCCCAAGTGCGTAGCATATAGCAACAAGATTATTTTCAGGAATTCCTAATCGAATTCAAGAAAGATACTTATCTTATTCCAAATCAAGCTTTACTTCTCAAAAAAACCCTTGCCTCAATCCAAATTCATCACACGACCTTGATCTAGTCATATGAGTGTTCAAGAATGTCAAACAAAACTATTGGACTTAGTTAATCAATCAAAATTTAGAGCTGAGTCAAAAGTCTACTCAAAGTCAAACCCTAGCCTCTATGGTCAAACTCAAAAATCAAAGTCAAATTCCGTTAAACCATACCTCCTCATGTTCAAATCTATGCTTAAATTTCTAATCCATGGTCATTTAGGCATTCAAATCCTTTTTAGGTGATTCTATGTTTTTCTCCAAAATGTCACTCGATTCACATTCAATCCATGTTTCTACTAAGATAAAAATGATGATATATTCATAGATTCGGGTTAGAATTATTTACCCCAATGTTGTAGATGTAGCTTTAGCCCGAAACCCCTCCAATCCGAGATCTCAAGCTCCAAATATGGTAAATAATGGACCAAAATCACGAAATAAGTGTCACGACCCAAAACCACCAATTGGGCGTGATGGCACCTAATGCACTTACTAGGCAAGCCGAATATAACAAGAACAACAAAATAACAGAATTTAACAAAATGACACAAGTCTAATGCTTTCAAATATAACACAAATACCGCCAATACATGATAAAATCCCCCAAAACTGGTAAAAATAGGGTCATGAGCTCTAATACAAAAATACAGCTTTGAAATGGCCAAATACAATACTGTCTCAAATAAAGACAACAATACATAAGAATAGAGACGCCAAGACTGCGGTCAACAATGCAACTCTATCTCGTCTCCCGATGATCAGCTCAACAAGCAACACTGCTTCTAATAACTGGGTCAGAGTGTAGCATGAGTTCAATCGACCCCATGGGTGATCCCACGTCACCCCAATCCATATAAGCCCGACAACACCACCTAACAGAGGATCCTTACTTCAACCTTAGTCCATAAACCTTAAAAATCAAATCCCCAACATCCCGAACTCATTATATGACTCGATTCTTGCATCTATGCACCGTATAACTCTAAACAAGCTGTATCAATCCATAGCCATATCTCAAGACATAATCACATGATATACCACATAAATCAAAGACTTATAGCAATAACCTTCGACCGCAATAGCTGCTCGATAACCAACCTGACACCAGTAATAAACCTCATATTAACTAAAACTTTGTTCTAGATCTTCGTACACTGCCAATGATGAAAGAAACATACAAATACTCATAACCACCCACCAGATTAACAAGTCGTGGAGCTCTCTTGCCAAATAAGAACCATAGCCAAAATCTAAGTCGACTAGTGACATAATTCTTGCAAACACACCTTAATCAAATCCGATGGCACTCATTTCAAGCCCAAAAACCTCACCTCATCCATTACAAGCTATTCGACCGACCTGTCACTCAAATCCTATTTAGAGCCATATACCATGCAATTCGTACACCAACGAACAATAACTCAAATATACCCAATGATGGAAGGAGAATGGAAATGAAGAAACCATCCCGCCAGCTCAACATATACCACCATGAAGCGCACTGCTATCAATCCACCACACAAGGGGAGACATAACACATGAATAAGCATAAAGGATCATATCCTTTCATAACACCGCTGCGATCCATGACCCAATCCGACACCGGTCTACCTGGAATACGTCGAGTCATGATACTCACAATCAACAACCATAAGCATATCAACATCAAACACATGAAGCTCATGACCTTAACTATGGAGGTATGGATATCAGTATATATCAGAAACAGGAAGACCATAACCAAGGCACAATCAACCATTCAACATCCCAAGAGCAATCTCGCTCGAATTTTGCTACAAAGCCCAAACGTAACCGCATCGGTGTGTAGATAACCAACAGATCACGACGTATCACAGCATAGGAGAGTAACACATGAAACATATCAGAACATCAATGTGGTCCACCCTAACTGATAACATACCCCTCCACAATAATTGTGTTGAGTAGATAAATATGACCCGATTTAGAACACACATCCTTATTAGACCTACTAGTAGTCTCCAAATCAATTCCCATCCTTCCGAATTAGGTAGATAGACTCTGAAAGCCCATAATCATATCTATAGTACATACCATTAGTTGCCACCTCTTAACATACCTTCACCGTTCACAACCACAGAACAATCTGCCTCGAACCCCATCTTAGTCTTCAAATCCCAAGAATACTAAAATCTCCATATCTGATCAAAACTACACTACTCAAATAACTGACACATTCCTCACATAGGTTAGCCCACGAGAAGTACTTCTATAATTCATTCGTTCCGCAAAGCAAAATCTGGACATCAACAATCGATGAACTAGGCGATTACCACAATACTAGTCTGGCATCCGCAAATCAAAACACAATGCTCCTTTTGGAGTGCGCACCCTTCATAGGTGGTATCAAGTCATGCTAGCATTTTTCCAAACATCTGAAATCATCCATGCTATCTAGAACTCGTGACCCCATCCAGGCGAAAATCATAACACGCAACACATTCCTTATGCTGGTTGCAGACATCTAGCTCAAGCTATGGTCGACACTATCAATAACTCTTCGAGGCCAGTCCGCACATCACCAAGCCATTAGAACTGAACTTCCCAAACTCAACCAAGTCACGCAAGCCGTCAAACCCAAGAGTATTGCCACAAAACGCTGGTGAAGAATTACCATATCGAAAGACCAGTTACCTTTGTTGCTATGCTAACCCAACATCACCGAGCTGATCCGTCTCTTCTAATCCTCCTTGACTTATCTTCAGTTCAACACTTTCCTTATCGGTGTACAATGATCCTATGCCAAAGCTTGATGCGGAAGACCCTAGCACGAACCACATCGTCTGAAAACCCTTAAATCATTGAATTTCCTCTAGAGCACCCAACAATGCTGCAACCGCGATAACCTCTCTGAAGAGACCTTCTGTTAATCTGAAGATGTTTCTCAGATATACCGCAAGTTCCAGCACCATCCCATGAAAATCTCAGATCTTAGTCATGTACAATTCCGGGGAACCCCTTAACACTGTATAAATACCTCAGACCCAAGACTGATATGACACTTGACCATGCATTCTGATCGTCTATAATAGACCCCCCCACTTGGCGCGGAGTCATAAGGTACAACATCCGATAATCCACTTTACCGATCTTCATAAGCTCGTACATCACCAATTAGATACACGAACCAGTTGCATCCCACACTTGAACAACTGAAGATCTGCCAATACGTCTACGTCCTTAGTCTGGACAATACCTCAAGACAATGATCGAGCATCTATGGCCCCCTCGTAGCCCATCTGCAACATTACAAACCGTCGGAGCATAGGTGATACTGAGCACGCAACATCATATACGAGTGGATATAAAGGGATGTAAGATATATGCTTCAAGCTGAATCAATGTTGCACAATAAGGAATGAAAGGGGTGGTTCCTAATAGTTTTAGCCTTTCAAAGATAAGTACAATCATCTCCATACCGATCTACAAGACTTTACTAAACTTGCTTACGACTCGTAGCACCTATGAACCTAGAGCTCTGATGCCAACTTTTCACGACCCCAATTTCAACCTTAGATGTCGTGATGGCACCTAGTCTCTAAGACTAGGTAAGCATATCACATACTGATTTAATAACAGAATTGAGCTATTTAATCATTTATCATAAACCATTAAATGACATACATAGCCGCAAGCAGCCAATAGTTATACATTTCCCAAAATCGGTAGTACGGATTCATAAGCACTACTAAAACACACTAGAATTTCTAAACACAATACTCTTTTGAATTACAATTTAACAGTAGCTAATAACATAAGATGGTAACTCCGAGGCTCGCGAACGTCAAGAAGGTATACCTTGAAGTCTCCCGCCACGCAGACGCAACTCCCAATAATAGAATCGGAATACCTATATCTGCACAAAAATGTGCAGAAACTTAGCATGAGTACACCACAACGGCACCCAGTAAGTATCAAGCCTAACCTCGATAGATTAGTGACGAGGCCACGTCAAGACACCTACTAGACAAAGAAACTTGTTCAAGATATACATTAGATAATAATGGAAGAACATCAATGTAAGACCAACGAGGGAAAAATTATTGATATACAACCAACAATGAAGTAATATAAACAAAAATATGTAAAGACACAACCTATCGTTTCGAGAATTTGCATTCCGTTCTACTGTTTGAAGTCTTGAGTAGCTTTATATGATGTATTATGACTTGTGTGAATCATCCGTTTTGATTTTCACGTGATTCAAAATTGATTTGAAAGAATGATTCTCAACTAGGAAGCTTTAAGTTGGAAGAGTTGGCAAAGTTTGACTTTTGTGTATTTGACACCAGATCAGAGTTTTAGTGATTCCGTTAAGTTCGGATGGTGATTTTGGACTTGGGCGTATAACCGGATTTGCTTTCGGAAGTTTCTAGAAGGTTTTGGCACTAATACGCAAAAGTTGGCAATTTGAAGGTATGGAACGTTCACAAGTTTGATCGGAAGTTGACTTTGATGATATTTGGTTTGGATTGTGGTTCTGGGAATTTTAATACCTTTGTTATATCATTTTGAACTTGTGTGCAAAATTTGAGGTCATTCCGAGCTGATTTGATATGGTTTGGCACGAGTTTTGGAAGTTGAAAGTTCAAAAGTTCGAATTTGAGGTGAGATTCATGGTTTTGATGTTTTTATACGTGATTTGAGGCCTTGAGTAAGTCCGTGTTATGGTATGGGACTTGTTGGTATGTTCAGACGGGGTCCCGAGGAGCTTAGGTGAGTTTCAGATAGGTTTGGGTTGTGTTGCGCTCGTTTTTCATGTTTCGACGTCGTTTCTTCAAGCATAAATGGTACCACATTAAGCAAATGAGCTCCAATTCTGTTTTGGTTGAAGCATTAGATATGTATCGTAATTTTGAACCATAGCAACTGAAATCATCAAGTTTCGGCATCGTATGAGGAATTTATGGTCATTTTACAAAGAATTGGGTTGCCAGATTTTTTTCAGATTAATTACGAAATTGCCACTGAATTCATATTTAAAATCTGCACTATTTCCAAATATTGAAACCGACATATCTCCTTTTATTATAAGGTCAAATGGAGTGATTCAAAAGCCTGGTGTGACAGAAATTTCACGAGAAATCCATTGAGTATCAAAAGTGAGTTTCGAGATCGTTTGGCACAAGAAACGAGGCAGAACAGCTGGGCGTTTTTGGCTATTAATGTTGTTAGAATTTTTCTCATCTTGAAAGTTTGGAATTGGGAGAATTCAAGGATGTTTTTCAAGTTTATTCCATGGGGTATGGTCTAAACCATAACCTAATTATTTCCCTTTGATTCATTCCCTTGTTTAAGCATTAATACATGATTTTTATTGAGAACCAATTTAATTCTTTAAATCAAGACCTAGGGTTATGTCCTAAATTTTAAAAATTAAAAATGAGTTAGAGGTGTTTATTTCTCGATTACTTTTGGAGTTTTGTTCTCCTAGTAGGAGAATAACATACTCAAACTTGGCAAGTTTTGGAGGAGTATATATGGAGATGTGAGACCGAATTAGTGTGGGTTAGACTATTGGGTTATGAACACTCAAGAGAGATGCTTTGACGAATTGGTTGAACTATCGGACTCCCATTGAGTCAGTTTTTATTTGTGTGAGCTTGTATTGGTTCGGGCTTCGCGCGGGTAAGCTTTGATTTGGAATCCAAGGCGAGCCCGACGTTGACTTTTGTTGGGTTTTTGGTTGACTTTGGGCTTTTGATTAAAGATTCATCAACCTTTATCGATTGGGTTTGTTTCCTTTGGGCATTATTTGATGTTCTTGAGTTGCTTTTGGCTAGTTTCGAGCCGTTTGAAGGTCGGTACGCGTGGGATGGCATTTCTAGAGTATTGGTTGGCTTGCTCAGTACTGGATTCGGTGTTCGAGGTAGGTAATACTTCAAACTTGGTGCTGATGGTACGAATCCTGAACACACGTGTTATGTGTTTGATGTTGAGGTTACGCACATGCTAGGTGACAGGCGTGTAGGGCTGGACCGTATGAATTATGACTCGGTCAAAGCTGTGATACTGCGTAGTTACCTAATCTTGTTTTTATCCATGAAATTTTTGTGTGTTTGAGAAATTGAGCTGCGAATCATGTTCGAAATCATGTTTAGGCTATATGCTTATTCTGTTGGGACCCACTGAGGTCATCTATGTTGTTTAGTTATTTGCTCAAAAATTAGTTACATAGTCAGTCATATTCATTCATTCGCATATCATATCTCAGTCTCTGTTATCCTTTGTTGTCACATCATGTTATCATTGTTTGGGCTAGTTGACATGAGATTTATGAGCCTGATAGTTTGGAGAGATTGATGACTGAGTTGGGGCCTAAGAGCCGTGTTGTGAGAGATATTATGGATCGGGATGCACACCGCAACAGGCCATATTGGCTTTATATATATTATTATTATTATTGATTGGGCAGCACGCCGCAACAGGCCTTATAAGCTTTATTAGTACTGATGGGATTGGGCTACATACTGCAACAGGTTTTATTAATTCATGATGGGATCGGGCTGCACGCTGTAGCATGCTATGTTGGCTTATATTAGCCCTTCGGTAGGATCCGCCCCTCTGGAGTCTGACATACCAGCATTGATCGCAGGTACCATATAGTGCTGAGTGACTGAATGTGCTGAGTGATTGAGCGTGATGAGTAGGAGTGTGAGACAGTGAGATTGAATACTCTGAGAGTGTAAGTACATGAGTTAATCACTGTGATGCATTATATTTGACATGCATACTTGGCATATAGGCATAGAGATGCTTTTTCTCATGCTAAACGGTACTGTGACATCATGGTTTCACATGCACATTGACATGTAGGCATAGAGGTGTACTTTCCTCATGCTATCTGATTATGAAACATCTTATCTGTTGCTGAAAGTTTTTTGGGAAAATCACAGTTTTTTGCATATTCACATATTGGTGATTTTGGTGAATGATTTGGGTTTTACAGCTAAACCTGAAAAACATACCTATTTCCGTAACTGTGAACGAGCTGAGCATCTCTTTGAGTTATTGTTTGTAATGCTTTTATTATATTATTATGGGTTGTTTTTGGCTATTTGTGTTGGATTCTGACCATTGTCCAAGCTCGTTACTGCTTTCAACCTAAGGTTAGGTTTGTTGCTTATTATATGGGGTCGGTTGTATTCATACTATACTTCTGTACCCTATATGCAGATTTTGGAGCTGATGTTGCTGTGTATGACGGGAGCTGGCATTGAAGATGTACCTGCGTTCCAGTTATAGCTGCCTCTTGTTCTTGGTAGCTTTAGATTTATAAATCTGTTTATGTATGTTTCAAATAGTTGATGTATTTTTTTCATACCAGCTTTGTAAACTCTAAGTCTTAGAAGCTCATGATTTGTACTACCAATCCTTGGGGAATTGTATAAAATTTAGTTACTTCATTTTTGACTCTTATCATTATCATTATATTGTGGTTTATTGTTAATTGTCTTACCTAGCGGATTGGTTTAGGGGCCATCATGACTAGTTGAATTTTGGGTCGTGACAAGTTGGTATCAAAGCTCTAGGTTCATAGGTTCTACGAGTCACGAGCTAGTTCTAGTAGAGTCATACGGATCGATATGATGACGTCCATAACTATCTTCGAGAGGCTAGAGGGCATTTAGGATAAACATCCCATCTTCCTTTCCTTGTCGTGCATTGATTCAGCTTGAAGTATATCTTTTTGAATTCTTTCTACTCGCTCGTATGTGCATGTTAGAGCTCGATATCAGCTGTATATCGACAACTTGTGGATTCCATGGATGAGGTGCGAGATATATTTTCTGTGTTTTGGTGATGGGCTAGTCTGGAGGACTTGAGGCCTAGGTTTGACCGCAACATAAGCTCGGTAGTTCAAGTTGTGTGAGCATGTTCTTTTGGACTTCTATGTCCAATAGTGTCTATATGAGTGGGACTGGTGGCTAGGTGAGTGGTTGGAGAGCTATATGATGAGTAGGATGTGACTGCGGGATGTGTTCAGATGGTTTGAATGTGAAGGGAAGAGTTTGCTTGAAATGTGAAAAGGACTATTGGATGCTCGATTTCTATGGATGTGTCATACAGTCTTGAGTTATGAAGGTTTTTGAGAGATTCTTTCGTGTTATTTCATTTGTGAAACGAAGTAGATTTTCATGTCTTGTTGATGAGTTTAGACTCAGGAAGATTAAGTGATTGCGTAGTAGTTGTGGGTGTGAAAGGGTATAAAGAGATGTCAGCTTGACGCTAAGCAGGTGGGTTATCACCTGTGGGGGGAATCTACGGATGTGTGATCCTTATGATGTTGTGTGGAGGCTTTCTTTTCTACTAGTAGGAGTAGGTGTTGCAATTTGAGTTTGGATTGGTTGAGAAAGTTGAATTGACCGTCACGAGGATGAATGCGAGCTTAGCAGGTGATTTGAGGTACTATATAGTTTGTGTTACATGAGATTATGAGGGATTTAGTTGAATCTCACTGCAGTATTATGGCAGTAATAGAGTATGGGCATTGTGAGTTATTGAGTGTTTGATCTATGGCATTGAGCCAAGTGGGGAGCCTGCGAATGACGATTTGATTGCATGGTTACGTGTTGTATTGGTTTCGGTCTGAGGCATACTTGTGGATCTGTTATGACTTGTAGAGGTTGGTTTTGAGGATGCTTAAGCAAGGACAATTTATTGATGCATGGTGTATTACACTTTATCGGTATATGGGAATCATGGAATGATTGAGTTGTTATTCGTGAAGGATGTAGTGCGCATGGAGTAGGAATTTGCTTGGTTGCACTAAGGCGGGGTTATTGCACGGACAACTCATGGGGTGCACGGATAACTCACGTGCTAATAATATCAACCGCACGGACAACTCACGTGTCAATACTCACAATATGCCCGGCGTGGTCACATGCTCAATATCATAATATGCCCAGCATGGTCACGGGCTATCAGTCCAGATCACATAACATAGAAAACAGATATGTAAGAATACATATACATGATCAAGGAATATCAAGTTTCATATATTTTGATTGGTATAATAACATGCTAAGGTGTATGCATATGCAAGTCTTCTATCATACAAAATAGCTATTAGTTAAATTATTTTTAGCCCAAATACAAAGCCCAATCTTGACATGACCTAGTCCAAATACCCGATTTCATTCCAAGTTGGCAATCCATGCCACTCCTTGCGAACTAACCAGGTCGCGCCATGTCACTCGCTAATCCCACTCACAAAACAAACACAAACAATCCGAGCCATTGATTCAAATCATCAACAATCATAATTATCCCTATTTTCTCTTTAATCTCGACCTATTATTAGACACTATATAAACCGTTGGATCACACCGGTCCAACGGTCCCCGTGTTTTCCCAGAATCGATTTTCTTAAATGTGTAAAGCCTTGATTTATCAAGGCTGTTGATCAAACAATCAAACGGCCTAGATCCCTTCCCTTGACTTTAACCTTAGAGACGACCCTCCTTTCTCAAAACCCTAAATCATTTCCCTGCTATCCCAGCTGCCCTATTTCCTTTTCCTCTCTCAATTCTCTCAAACTCCAGACCCATCAATCCCAGAAACCTTGCACTAGATCATGCAAGGTTGCAAATAATGATTCCAAATCGTTCTTCCTGCCTTTTGACTCTACGAATCTTGCCGATATTCCCCATTTCATCATATGAATTTGAAATCTCGAGTCTTCTGACTTAGATGCAACTATGAAACTTCAAGTCTTTAAATCCTTTGATGCCGCAACAAAATCAAGGGCATGCATGAGCATCTCATGATGTTTATTCGAAACCTGAGGTCAAGTGCAATTACCTATGGATTTTCCATCTCTGTCCGATGGTCTTCTCGCCTGTAATGGCTGTCTTCCAGTCAGGAAAAACTCTCATTGATCATTTCCCCTCTGTTCATTTATGATTTTACTCGATCGTTCTTGCATCATTTGATAATCATTTCTCTCCACTATCTTAGTTTGAAATCTGAAAACCTAAGGCCTTAAATGGCACTATAAAAAGGGTTCTTCAATGCTCTAACCTAACAGAACATACGGAGACGAGCACACACTAAGCATGCAAAAAGACACTGAGAAGTTTAGGTTTTCTAGTCTTGGCTTTCTTACTGTTTTCCCTCTCTTGTGCTGAGTTCTATCCATGGTTTAAGCTCGAGGATTATGGGATTTTGAGCAACAAAAAAAAAAGAGTTCGTTTGGTCTGCTGCCCTAACAAAGGTCAGCATCTTTTTTTTTTTGGTTTATCTCTTTGAATGATTTAGATATGCCGAGTTAGGTTCTATAGATTATAATTATTCTACATGTGTTTAACATGTTCATATTTATGATTCGTTAATTTAACGACTTCTTGTGATTAGCTTGTTTGTTATGAGTCTTTAAACGATAAGTTGATTAAATCATACATGATACCTGTTGATCTCTGTCCTAAATTTGCTAACTCTCTCCGTGCCTATGTTCTTATCTGTTTATATTCAATATGAACTTCACAATTCTCATTGATTTGCAGTAAGGTCATCTCTGTCTTATTGCACCTCTATAATTTTGTGAGTTCTGGATGTTGAGTTTACTGCTTGATAGTTATGACTAAAACGAAACCTGAACTAGGATGGCTTATATTCCACTGCTTTTAAACTGTGAGCCTGAACTTACAATGTCTAAATACTTTCCTTTCTGCTTGTGTTTGTTGACTGTTTCTGAGTCAACACTATAGTCTTTACTTTGTTTAGTTATTATCATTGTTAAACCAATCATGTTCATGTTTCCCTTCACTAATGATACTGTTGTGGTCTTCACTTCTACATATTATTCCTGCATCTTATTTGTTTTATGATCGAGTTCATTATTTGGTAATCTTAACTTATATACACCTGAAAGTTGAATAAGTCCATATCACTTAACTATGTTGAAAGAATCTAAGTGTTTAGGTACTCTTCTTCTCTGTATCTGTATCTACTAACTCTGAGGGTAATTTTTAGGCTTTTACTATGACCTTGTCATGATCATAGTCAACTGTTGTATACATTTGTAGGAAACTATCTTATTTGCATCAAACTGTCTTCTTCTTATGAGTCTTCGTTGTATATATGTTCTGTTAAGGTTAGGCTATCTTCCTCTTCATGGTGTAAGTCATGATCTTGTTTGTATAAAGTCCACTGATAATTGCTACATAACTAAGTTTGTTTGTCCCATGATCAGTTGACATCTTCATATACATGTGTAATTCAAAACTTGTGCACTACATCCTTGTCCTTCATCTCCTTGAGCCAATATTGATTACGTAAAGCCTACATGCATCTATCATTAACTTATCTTCCACGAAGATTGGACTTAGACACTATGTTATAATCAAGTGACACTTTAGAAGCTGAAGCATGATTACTTCATACCTACATACTGAACTAGACTTATATTTGTGTTTGAATTTGTTATGATGTAATGTTTCCATCTCCTTTCTTTACCAACGTTTTGATTTGGTTATGTAATTAGTTCTATAATATGCCAAATTCCCCTGCTTAAATGAGGTCACTACGTCACTTAACTTGTCTATGTGTAGTTGATTGAATATCAGAAGTATCTTGTTCGACTCTATAATACCATGGTTTGTTTTAAATTATGCCCTGTTCTTCTCTTTATTGTTAATCTAAAACTGAACCTAACTCTCAAGCCTTATGAAGTCCTTTACTGATTTTACCTGAAGATTATGACCTACTAGAAGTATGACCTTGTAGAGACCTTATGGATCCCGTGATTAAATATGTGAATTGATAGTCACGTTAAGGGTTTAATCTTGTTTGTGATGCCCTTGACAACAATGGTTGACCATGACTGTTTGTTTGAATATATTTTGATGAGCTTTGAGATGTTAAGTAGTATTATCAATCCTTCCATGCGTTAATAACAAATTGAGTAGTTTACAGCAATCTGCTAAGGCAGGGTTATCTACATCTCTTTTGTTGTTGTCTATATGAGTGCATGCCCACTTTATTTTTTGAGTATATTGTTCGTTAATGACTTACTTCTGTAGCTATATGATATGAGACTTCTGCTTCTCATCCATATGTGTTCTAAAGTCAACCCCTTTCAGGTTTACTTGATATGTGTCCCTTATATAGTATCAAAAGTAATTTGTATTCCCTTGTGTTATGTCATTAAGAGGAAAGTATATGTTTTATGGTAAGTAATACTTTAGTATTTAGTTTGCATTAGAAGGGCCTCATTGGCACTTAAACCCGTAAGGAAAACATGTCATTAGTGATTCAGGGTATTTTGGAGCGGAGTTCGACTTTAGGTTGAGCTGTCCTCCCCGGCACAAGCATTACCCTGGCCTTTGAGTCCCTTGGGAACTTTGAAGTGTCAGCGGATCCAAAGGGAGCTTCGACCTTGAGTGGGGATCCTTCCTCAGCTCTTAATTCGTTGATGCATTCAAGTTCTTTAAGGGTTTAATGTTTAATGACAACGAAAGGTTTTCAATGTGAACTATTTTCTAAGTAAAGCCACCACATTAATATATAATTTCCCCTACAATATTAATTTTATTCTGATTTCAATTATATGTTTGTGTACTTGTCATGTACATCAGAGCATGATATGTTTTTAGAATATGCTGAATATATTGAATATGTGTCTAATGACTTTCTTACTTTTTGACACGTATATCTGTTTGGGCCTTTGAGTTCCTGATGAACTCAGGCCCAATTCCAGCCTTATTGCATTCGGTTGGAGAGTCCAAAGTCAGCGTATTCGCGTCTCTTTACCGCTGGGCCTGTTTCCCTTGAGGCCTAATCACAGAGTCTAGTCCTCTTTCCCTCAACTCTTTATCATTATTTACTATCTCGTTAGTATAGTTTACTGTTTCTGTTAGTTTAAATTAATGTTAGTTGTATTTATTATGTCTTTATTGTTGTTTTATTTCTCATGTATATAACACTCATATATTAGATACATGATTTTCTTGTATGTTTTAATATCATGTAAGCTTGGGCAAGCCTTAAACAATATAGGATTTAAAAGGGAAATTAGTTAGTAGTATAATCCTTAATTTGCTAATTATAATTTGCTCACAACTTATTACGTTTTCGCTCATCTCTCTTTTCCTTAAAGATTTTAAAACCCAGAATTTAGCCAAACAATAGCTCTATCTTAAAAGGAAATCAGATCTCAGCTTCATTCTTCAAAAAGGAAAAAATCAGAATTCCAAGAACCATCGCCTTAAGGGATTTTCAGCAAATATTCTTTTCTTTATAGACCTTTAAACCAAGGTATATCTTGGGCTCACTTTCACAAGCACCTCTTATAATTACATCCATCTTTTAAACCAAGTGTTTTATAACTCAAATTCTTTTCTTCACATGCTTTATAAATATGGACCACTTACATACATATTGCAAAACTCTCTCTAACATATCTTTAAACTCCTTTACAAACTCACACTCCTCTTATGTCTCACACCCCTTTTGTACTCTCTCTTAGATATATAGTAAGTCATACTCTTTAATAGTAACTAAGCATAGTACAAATAATTGATCCCAAACTTAGTCTAAATCCTATGGAGCTACCTCAAGTAGATTTTAAGGGTTGCCTAATATCTTCCCCTTAGAAGAACTAGAACCCTTACCCATAATCTCACCGATTAGAAGACTAATAAAGAATATAACTTCGTAATTTGATAGGTACCTTAGTATACCTTTAAATATTTGGTGGCGACTCTCTTTCATCAATAACAGAGAAACCACAAGTTGAATCCTGTCTTGACTAGTGCAAAATAGGGTGCAACAGCATGTCGACTCTGCTGGGGAAACACACTTAGGTTCCGACCTTAGCAGATTTAGACTAATTTGGATTTTGGATTTATTTGTACTTTCCCTTGATTATAATCGAGATTGCAATTACATCCATACGAGCCTTGTTTATTCTTCACAATTATCCACTCTTTATGACCACCCTGCTTATTGTTGTTGCACCCTTGCTCATTACTAATTTATATACACTATCATCACATCTCTTCCAATTGAGTCTTGGCCATACTATATCACATACAATGGCACGCGAGGGTTGTCTTTTACACACCTCCGAACCTTCTTTTCAAAACTATCTAGTTTCAGAGAATGGCTTTGTCAGGGAAACACTGACCAATCTGATAGGAGAATGGATCAATTGGAAACTCTCGGTTAGGATGATCCAAGATGTGCCTCGGTGGCTAAGGACGGCGCTATAGGAGGACGACTACAATGGTCAGATTCCAATTCCCAAGATAAGGAAACTAGAAGAAGAGTGGAATGACCTGGTAACAATGCCTATGGGTCAAAATTCATGGTGCACCCCCGAGTACTACGTCTGGATTAACGAAGAGGAAGAACTGCCCCGACCAAGCAGAGAGGGTATAGCCTAGTTAGAGGATGCAATGTTTGCTTTGAAGATTTACTGAGATCCTGCCACATTATCTTGTGACCACATCAATGCATCATCGGTGGTCTCGGGATCCATTGACCATATGTTACCACCGGCTAAAGAGGATGACTGGGTAGTGGAATGCATCCAGATAGAATCAAGCACAGAACTAGAAGAAGATCCAGAGGAGGAGTCTAAATTGAACGATGATGAGGAAGAGTTTGAGGAAGATAGGAGGAGGATCCGGAAGAGGAGCCAAAAAAAGAGAAGGGTACAGGAAGCGACTCAGAGGATGGTTTTTAGAATTGGTTGATCCCCACCTTTCCCTACTTTGTACATTTATCCCTAGTTCTCTATTTTACTTTCCAAAAGGGCAAATTGGTAAGCCCATGCAACTCTATGATGTAATCCTTGTTCCCACTTGTATAAGTCCAAATTATCAATGAAAATAAAATTTCTTCGGATCTAAATGTGTCACGTTTAAATGTCTGTCGAACATCCGCGAATTAGTCCTACCTTCGGCAATGAGAGGTTCGTGCAAATTTTAGGAACAAGCTAGTTCGTAATGCGTGGTTGCCTAATCTATGTGATTTTCTGTCCTTATTAAATGAAGAGACTAATTCTTGCTCTTTTTCTTTTCTTTTGCTTTATTACTACCCCCCAAGAAGAAAAGAAAGTTGGTTTACATCGACTAAAATGGGCGAATCCACCTTACAATTTAACGTCTAAAAGAAAGATGTCAGCTGCAGAAGACCCAATTGAACATGTTCTGGTCATAGCCGACAGCCCGAGACAATCGAGGGAAACGAATGATACTAAGAATGATGGGAACATGGACAGGATGGCCGAGGAAATAGATCCTTAAGGGAGGAGGTACAACATATAAGAGAATTGACGTACCTGGCCATGACAATACTTCCTCAACCACCCAGATTCCCTTCTTTGGATTCACTTCTATATTGTTTTTCTTCAACATCATGCCAAAGCGACAACACTCCAACCTCAACCCCCACCAATCAAGTGATACCTCTAGTAACACCCGCTAGCCTACCAAATCCACCTATTCACACTCCCTACGTACCACAATACCCTCAGACATTACAGAACCCACCTATTACTATTAATGCAACTACCCCCTTATGACGGAGTCACCGTCACCGCTAACCAGCACATACCCGCAGCACATGCTAATACTCACCAGCGGTACGTTCCCCCTGCATATGCCATTACCGAACCTACCTTTACAATACCCAACACAGTCAGGGTGCCATATGATATTGATCAATACGCCGAGATAGAGAGAGAAGCCAGGCATAAGGAAGAAGAGTTGGTATCTGAGCCGTTGCAAATGTTGAGAAGGAAAATGAAGAGTCTCCAGGTGGCCTGAGGAAGTGAAAGCTTGGACTATGAAGACCTGTGTATTCACCCAGATGTGGATATGATAGTAGGGTACAAATCGCCAAAGTTCGATGTCTTCGATGGGACAGGGGACCCACACTCACATTTATGGGCTTATTGCGACAAGTTGGTCGGAGTAGGAAGAAATGAGAAACTAAGAATGAAATTGTTTATAAGGGGTCTAACGGAAGAAGCACTCACCTGGTATACCCCACAGGACCCGTGAAATTGGAGAACTTGGCAAGATATGATGGAGGACTTCATGAACCATTTTCGATTTAATATAGAGATCACTCCTGATCGGTTCGCGCTGGTGAACCTGTAGAAAAAACCATATGAGTCATTTCAAGAATATGCACGACGGTGGAGGACAGAGGCTGCCAGGGTGCAACTGCCGGTGGACAATAATGTACTAACTAAGTACTTGATTCGAGCCCAAGAAGGAATATACTTTAAGACGATGTGAATGATGGGTCAAAAGTTCCCCGAGCTGGTTAAGATGGGAGATTTCTTAGAAGAGGGCCTAAAATCTAGTATGGTGCAATCTATGGCAGCACTGCAAGTGGCCAACAAGGCTATCTAGTCAGCATCAATCGGTAGCGGGAAGAAAAAGAAAGAAGAGGTCTCAACAGTCGTCCCATACTATCAAACTAATCCATCTCATGGAAGCACCTCTTATTCCCCAAACAAACACTCACCACCACCCACTTACGCTCTAGTCTATAATACCCAGCTACACCACAACCCTCAACAACAATACAAGCCTGCTTGAGCCAACAATAATCAAAACCCACAACGACCATATGCTCCTTTCCAAACCACTACTCACAAAAACAGACCTGTGTGCACCACGTCCTCGTCCCAACTTTTAAGAGAGGGGTCCCAGAACCTATACCTTGATTGCAGGGCCTCTGGCCCAATTGTTTGAAAGGTTGAGAAGAGCAGGATTAGTACACCCAATCGAGGAAAGGGCTCCTGAATATCCCTCCAAATATTTTGATGCCACTAAGAGATGCGTGTATCATTCCAATGTACCGGGGCACGATGCCGAAGACTATTTCAAGTTGACAAATGAACTTGAAACCTTGATCAAGAGCGGAGCTATCCACTGTACTCCAGCACCACCTAATATGGATCGCAGCCCATTGCAAAATCATCGAAACCAGGGAGCTAACATGATCACGCTAGATGAAAAATACGATCTGAAGGGAACTATTGCCACTATACCGAATGCATAACCCGCAAGGATCCCTCCTCAAAAGGATCCAATTATTACAGTACAACTAAGGCCTACAGTGATAGTTCAAACCTATCCACAGCAACCTGCCAGTTCTACTCAGGGCGAAGAAGATCAGGAATACAAAACCGTCCTATGGACCTATCAGCAAAAGGGAAAGGCCAAAAGGACAGACTTTGCCGCAGCCCATGGTATGACTAGGTCTGGGAGGTGCTATGCCCCTGAAGATGTCAATTGAGGAATTCTGGGGAGAGAAAAATTCCAAGGAGGAACATAACGGACCTAGAAGCCACAGAGTTTTTGAAAAGGATGTCAAGTAAAGGGTATTCTGTGGAAGAGCAGTTAAAGAAAACCTAGCACATATATCTATCATGGATATATTAATGTGTCGCAGAACTGATATGCAGATCGTATATATGCCGCAGATCGAGGCAGAAATTTGGGTAAATATTTCGGACCATTATGTGGTCGCATAATCACTTTGCGGGACGCATAACCCTTCGAAGATCCAGCACAACAAAATTTCAGGGGAACGTTCTACGGTGCATTATGCGACCCCAGAATAGGTCTGCGGAACGCAGAGTGGTCACATAGTGAGTCAGGGTTGCCCAATTTCGGAGGGCCATTATGCGGCTCATTATGGGGACCGCAAAAGCGTTATGCGACCTCATATCTACATCGGGGCTTCATTTTTCTAAATTTTTAACCCGACCCTACCTCGATAATTAGACGTAAAGGATCATTTCTAAAGTAGATATCTAGTATTTTAGAGAGAGGGAGTGCCCTAGAGTGAGAGCTGAAGTCCCTAAGCAAATTGTTCCTCCAAAATCTTGTCCAAGCTTTGAGATTCAATAAGAAAGCTCACAAGGCCTTCAAACAAGAGGTAAGATTCTGGCCCTAACCCCCAATTACGAAATTTTTTTGGGAACAGGTAATGGGGAGGAAAGTTTTGAGGATGAGGGTTAGTGTTTATGCATGCATGTACATTCATAAGTTGTGAGTAGATTGTTGAGCTTATTTGGGTAGTGAGATGAAAGAATCCACCATAGGAGGACCTTGAAACCTTAATGCACACCTAGTGTTTGATAAAATGCTCAAGTGAGCTGGAACCATGAACTCTTTCCTAACCTGAGATTGGACTCTGTGCTAAAACAAGGTGGTGTATCGGTGCTAAAGATATCCTAACTTGAATTACTGAAACTTACTTGAAATTTACCTTTTCCCTAACTTGACACCTTGGTAATGTTTGAGTCTCTTATTGATTTCGTGTTTGATTTCCAGTTTACTGTTACTCGTTCTATTGAGAGAGTGTTTAGTTTTACATACTAGTACTATTCCATATGTACTAATGTCCCTTTTTGCCGGGGTGCTGCCTCTTTAATAGATGCAGGTGGTATTGATAAGTGATAAGAGCACACCCTCTCCTCAGCCAACTTGGTGAGCCCCACTTCATTTCGGGGTCCTGTATCTCTTATCCTTTGCACAAAGAGTTTTGAGGTTTAGCCGGTGTTGCCTACACTGTCATAACACTCTTTTTCTCCTGTTAGAGGCTCCGTAAACATAGTGTGGGTTGTATCTATTTTTGGGAAGGTTGAACTAAAAATGTTATAATCGTATCATCCGTTCCACTATGATTGTACAATGTACTATTTTTGAGACTTGTTAATGGCGTGACTAATTGAAATGAATCGGTGTTATTCACATGAACTCTTACTGTCAAATTAATGAAATGTATTTTCTCTCTTTATTCATGGGTGAGTTGGGTAGAAGGTATTGTAAAGGCTTGCTTGACCGGGATATCTCGGTTGAGCGCCGATCGCGCTCCCTGAGGTTGGGGCGTGACAAACTTGGTATCGAAGCTTAAGGTTTTAAAGTGTCCTAGGATGTCTCAGAGCCGTGTCTAGTAGAGTCCCTCTTATCGGTGTGTGGTCGACCACATCTATAATTAGGAGGCTACTTGGGCATTTAGGAATAATAGCCTTATTTGATGTTCTAGATCGTGTGATAAAGTTGATTGTAAGATTGTTCCTCCTTTAACTCTTGCATTGCTCTAATTTTCAGTATATGGCGCCTAGGAAGAAAGAAAGAACTGGGCAAGGAGCCAATGCCACCCTAGGAGTGGCAGTTGATTCTTTACTTGATGATGAAGGTGAGCACCCAAGGGTGAGAACATTTCCCTAACTACTACACTGCCTGATTCCACTACACCTGATCACAGACCACACTAGTTCCTGCACCTACTGCGGGTGTAGCGGACCCTCCAATTGATATTCCTGTTCCACCTCTAGCCCCAGCTTCTTGCATTCCGAGACTAAGGCAGCCTATGCCGTCGAGTTTGAGAGCTTGAAACAAAGTAGCATGAGTGTGTGGGAGTATCATATGAGATTCGCGCGCTTGTCCAAATATGCCATCTACATATTACCCACTATGGAGGCTAGAGTGCGTAGGTTTGTGCAGGGCCTTAGACCCTTGGTTATTAATGAGGCCGCTACAGCTGCCTTGAATTCTAATATGAATTATGATAAGATGGTGGCAATTTCTCAAGCTAAAGAGACCCGCAAACTGAAGAATAGAATGAAGCGTGAGAGTAGCAGTAAGGCCCGGTCTGCGGGCAACTTTGGTGGTTCTTCTGGTGGTGGTGGTAGGTCAGCATTCGGGGGAGGGTCATTAGGGCCATCCCATTCTTTTTCTCAGTCATCAGTTAGTGCACCGCCATCGGTGCCCAGTCAGAAGCAAGGGAGCCGTTTTAGGCTCAACCAGGGCAACAAGGGGTCCTAGCAGCAGGGTTGGTCTGGTGGGAGATTTCAGTAGCAGCGGAGGCCCCCATGCCCTAGGTGCAAGAAGATGCACTTTAGGGCCTGCTACATGGACCAGACCATATGCTACGAGTGTGGAATGAGGGGTCACATTGAGAGGGATGTCGTTCGTTTCACCAGATCATGGGCAGGGGTATAGCACAACCAGCTAGTTCTGTAGCTACTACATCCGCAGCACCTCCTCCAGCTCAAGGCACCCCAGCATCCGTAGGGCGTGGTGCAGCTAGGGGTGGTACACAGAGTTCGGGAGGACCCAACTGTTTCTATGCTATGAGGGGTCGCTAGAGTTCAGAGGCCTCTCCAAATGTTGTCACATGTATATTGACTGTCCAATCTCATGATGTTTATGCTCTTATTGATCCCGATTCTACTTTGTCCTATGTTACTCCCTATGTTGCTACGGAATTTGGGATAGAGCCGGAACGAACTCCATGTGCCGTTCTCTGTATCTACTCCAGTTTGTGAGTCAATTGTGGCCGCGCGGGTTTATAGGGATTGTGTTGTTACTGTACGTTGTTGAGACACCATGGGCGATCTCATTGAAAAGGAAATGGTTTATTTTGATGTAATAATAGGAATGGATTGGCTTTATTCATGTTTTGCCAAGCTTGACTGTCGAACCAGAACCGTTAGGTTTGAATTTCCAAATGAGTTAATGATTGAATGCAAGGGGGATGATGTGGTGCCAAATGGTAGGTTTATTTCTTACCTTAAGGCCACAAAGATGATTAACAATGGGTGTATCTACCTTTTGGTTCGGGTTACGGACACCAATGCTGAGGCACCTACGCTTGAGTTTGTGCCTGTTGTGAATGCATTTTTGGAGGTCTTTCCGGATGAGCTCCATAGGATCCCGCTAGACAGGGAGATTGATTATGGGATTGATGTGATACCAGGCACGCAGCCTATATCTATTCCGTCCTACAGGATGGTACCAGCAGAATTAAAGGAGTTAAAAGAACAATTGAAGGTTTTGTTAGATAAGGGTTTCATCCCGCAGAGTGGGTCGCCTTGGGGCGCACCGGTTCTATTTGTAAGAAAGAAGGATGGGTCGCTAAGAATGTGTATTGACTATCGGCACCTCAATTACGGTACAATCAAAAATAAGTACCCACTGCCAAGGATAAATGACTTGTTTGATCAATTTCAAGGTGCTAACTACTTCTCCAAGATCGATTTGCGATCCGGGTATCACCAGTTGAAGATCAGGGAGCATGATATTCTGAAAACAACTTTCAGGACCCGGTATAGGCACTTCAAATTCCTAGTAATGTCTTTTGGGCTAGAAAATGCCCCCGCAACTTTCATAGATCTTATGAATCGAGTCTTCAAACTCTTCAAACCTTTTCTTGACTCCTTCATGATAGTGTTTATTGACGATATCCTTGTATATTTGCAAAGTCGAGAGGACCATGCCGATAATCTCAGAGAAGTTAGTCCTTGTATCAGCACCCTTTATATGCGAAGTATTCGAAATGTTAATTTTGGCTTGAATCCATCACGTTCTTGGGTTATGTCATCTCTGGAGAAGGAATTGAGGTTGATCCTCAGAAGTTTGCAGCTGTGATTCGCAGTTTCTTGGGCTTAGCTGGATATTACAGGAAGTTTATGGAGGGTTTTTCTACTCTTGCCTCTCCGTTGGCTAAACTGACACAGAAGGCGGTTATTTTCCAATGGACAAATGCTTGTGAATGGGGCTTCCTAGGGTTGAAATCAAGATTGACTACAGCGCCGGTGTTGACCCTACTAGAGGGTACATGTGGGTTTGTGGTATATTGTGATTCTTCAAGAATCGGACTTGGGTGTGTATTAATGCAACATGGCAAGGTTATAGCTCATGCTTCTAGGCAACTCAAGAATCATGAAAAGAACTATCCAACATATGACTTAGAGCTTGCGGCGGTG
This sequence comes from Nicotiana obtusifolia, assembly GCA_002018475.1. NCBI lineage: Eukaryota > Viridiplantae > Streptophyta > Magnoliopsida > Solanales > Solanaceae > Nicotiana > Nicotiana obtusifolia. Next base: position 22,695 of record MCJB01025921.1, read on the forward strand.
GTATTTGCATTGAAGATTTGGCGTCATTATCTATATGGGGTCCATGTGGATAAATTCAGGACCATAAGAGTCTTTAATATATTTTCAAATAGAAGGAATTGAATCTGAGGCAGTGAAGATGGCTTGAGTCACTCAAGGATTACGACATGGATATCCTATATCATCCGGGGAAGGCTAATTTTCTGGCGGATGTTCTTAGCTGGAAATCTATTGGAAGTTTGGCTCACTTGGAGGCATATCAAAGGCCGTTGGCCAAGGAGATTCATCGGTTGACTAGTTTGGGAGTTTGTCTTGCAGATTCTAGTGAAGAAGGGGTGATTTTGCAAAATAGGGCTGAATCATCGCTTGTTGTGGAAGTCAAGGAAAAGCAGTACAACAACCCATTATTGGTACAATTGAAGATGGGGATTTATAAACATAAGACCATGGCAGTTTATCTTAGCATGGATGATGGTACACTAAGGTACCAAGGGCGACTATGTGTTCCAAAGTGGATGGTCTCCGAGAAAGAATCATGACGGAGGCTCACACTTCTAGATACTTCATACACCTGGGCTCTACAAAGATGTATCATGATCTCAGGGAAGTCTACTGGTGGAATGACATGAAGAGAAATGTAGAGGACTTTATGACGAGATGTCCAAATTGTCAGCAAGTGAGGCCGAACACCAAAGGCCAGTGGGTTGGCACAGAATATAGAAATTTTGATAAGGAAATAGGAGATGATCAATATGGAATTTTTGGTAGGAAAACTTCGCACGTCTCGCAAGTTCGACTCGGTTTGGGAAATTGTGGAGCAACTCACAAAATCAGCACAACAATATGGTCAGTTGTATATCAAGGAAATAGTCAGGTTGCATGTACTCCAGTTTCTATTATCTCAAATTGAGGGGCATAGTTCACAGTTAATTTTTGGAAGAAGTTTCCGCAAGGTTTGGGTACTCAGGTGAATCTTAGAACAACCTTTCACCCGCAGACCGACGGGCAGGTAGAGCGGACTATTCAGATGCTCGAGGATGTGTTGCGCACTTGTGTTCTTGACTTCAAGGATAGCTGGGATGATCATTTGCCGCTCATAGAGTTTGCCTACAACAACAGTTACCATGCTAGTATCCAGATGGTATCGCTTGAGGCTTTATATAGTAAGAGATATAGATCTCCTATTAGGCGGTTAAAGATTCGGGAAGTAGAATTGATAGGGCCAGACCTCGTGCATAAGGCTATGGAAAGGTTAAGATCATTACAGAATGGTTGAAAACTGCTCAGAGTAGTCAGAAATCCTATTCAGATGTTCTTCGTAGGGATTTGGAGTTCAAAGAAGATGATTAGATATTCTTGAAGGTTTCCCCTATGAAGGGTATAATGCGGTTTAGTAAGAAAGGGAAATTGAAACCGAGGTATCTCGGCCCGTGCAGAATCACTCAGAGGATTGGTCAGGTGGCTTATAGGCTAAAACTCCCTCTAAAGATGTCTTTAGTGCACACAGTGTTCCACGTATCCATGTTGAAGAAGGTGGATGGAGATCCATCGCTTATTGTTCCGGTTGAGACTATTGATGTTAATGAAGAATTTAACTATGAAGAAATTTCCGTTGCCATTCTTGATAGGCAAGTTCGTAAGCTGAGAAATAAAGAAATTGCCTCCGTGAAAATGATATGGCGGAACCAACAGGTTGAAGAGGCCACTTGGGAGGCCGAGAAAGAAATGAAGAAGAGGTACCGTCATTTGTTTGAATAGCCAAGTATTTATAAAGTTTTGTCTATAAAAATGCTAAGAGTTTACCTTCTATGAATTATGTATCATTTGTACATTTGATGTTAAGGGTGTTCCTTTTTGGTGATATATTGCTCGTGAGGCCACGGTTACTATTGTGTTTATGTTATGTTACTTCATTGGTTCATGCATATGTTGTTAGGGTCGGTTTCTGGGATTCTCTGGCAGGTGGATGGGCCCAGCTACAGGGGAAACTGTGTGAAAATTTTTGAATATTTGGGGAGTTAGTCAAAAGTTGGAACTGTTGGTCTGTTATAGCAGCTGAGTTACATTTGTTTCTAAAGGCGGATTTTCGCCCTCATTAGAGGACGAATGATCTTAAGCGGGGAGGGATGTAAGGCCCCATAAAATCCTACCTAAACCTAGGGTTTCGTGGTGCCTAAGTAGGCTTGTGCTGATGACAAGCTCACCGTGGTTTGGACTTATTAGGTTGAACAGTGCGTTAGGGAGTTGAAGAAATATTTTTGAAACACAAGGCATTTTTTGCAGTCCATTATGCGGTCGTAGAAGTAATCTGCGGACTGCATATCTGCCGTAGACCGAGGCAGAAATTTGCGCAAAAATTTTGGACTTGCGGTCCATTATGCGACTGCATAATCAATTTGCGAGCCGCAAAACCTCTCGCAAATCCTGCACAACAAAATTTTGGAGGAATGTTCTGCAGCGCATTATGCGACCGTGGAATAGGTTTGCGGACTGTAGACTGGTCGCAGAGTGAGGCAGGGGTGCCCAGTCATGCAGGGCCATTATGCGACCCATTGTGCGGACCGCAGAAACGTTATATGCGACCGCAGATCTGCATCGGCACTTCATTTTTCTAACTTTTTACCCCAACCCTACCTCGACAATTTGATGCAAGGGACCATTCCCTAAGGGGATATCTGGTACTTTTAGAGAGAAGGAGTGCTCTAGAGTGAGAGTTGAAGTCCCTAAGCAAATTGTTCCTCCAAAATCTCTTCCAAGAAATTCAACAAGAAAGCTTACAAGGCCTTCAACCAAGAGGTAAGATTCTGGCCTTAACCCTCAATTACGAAATTTTGTTTAGGAATAGGTAATGAGGAGGAAGGTTTCGAGGATGAGGGTTGGTGTTTATGCATGCATGTACATTCATGAGTTGTGGGAAGATTGTTGAGCTCATTTGGGTAAATTTTCGGCAGTGGGATGAAAGAATTCACAGTAGGAGCACCTTAAAACCTTAATGCACACCTAGTGTTTGAAAAAATGCTCAAGTGAGCTGGAACCATGAACTCCTTCCTAATTTATGTTAAATTTTGCTGTATCTCTAAATAGATCAAAGTTGCTAGGATTCCGGGACTGTGTAGCGATTTAAGGAAAGCTCGAGGCAAGGTATGTTGGCTAAACTCTTCTCTTAGAATTGAATCCCACAATGTCCTTGTAAGCCCCGTGGTGCTTATTATAAATTGATTTTTCCAAATAAGCCTTGTGTCAAAATAATTATGCGTTCAATATGTATTCCAAAGATTCTTGTTATGTTGAGTTAATGTTGAGAATGTGGTTTAAGTATGAGTTGTGCGTTGTTATGTTATGATATAAAAGCGTGACTCTAATGAAAGCTATCATGTCAATTGTGTAAGAAATCATATGTGCTGAAGACCCTAAATTGCTCAAATATGTGTTTAAAGTCTTAGTTTTGAAAGGCCCTGTTGTTGATTATCCATGATGATATTTGAAATTGAAAGAAAAGAACATGAAATATGATGTGCGGCCATCGTGCCAAGAATGATATTGTGTCATGGCCATTGGCGCTAATGAAATGAATGATGTCAAAAGAATTACGAAATGAGTGCTAAATCCTTTTAAGCATAAATGCCTTGGGAGTATCATTTAGCCACTGAGGAAGGGTAGGTTGGAGAGTAACCTAACCCCAAATCTACATGTGCCGGTGCAGGAGTGATTGAGGTGTAAATCCTCATGTTAATGTGATGAGACTTTTTTCCCCTTATATGGGATGAGATTGGTGTGTTGAGATGTCTCCAATTAAATGGGGTGAGATTATTGATGGCGAGATGTGATGCGGTGTCGACCCACACAGCATTGTGGTGAGACAACTTAGTTGATCGGGCTGAGATCATACGCCATGCTGCGCACATGGTGATATTGTGAGTGTATATCTCTAGGTGAGACGGCTTAGCCAGTCAGGTTGAGATCGGACTCCGTGCTAAAACTCGGTTGTGTATCGGTGCTAAAGATCTCCGAACTTAAATAACTAAAACTTACTTGAAAAACTAATAGAAATACTAGACAGAATTGATGAACTGAAGATCGATTGCGTTGTTGATGTTCCTTAGCATTCTTAGCCTCCAAAATCACGTTCTTCCCCTACAAGATGGGTTTAGGGGTGTTTATATAGGAGTTGGGAAGGTTTGGGGTCGAATTAGGGGTCTCCTAGACGGATTAGGACGCTTCCCCGCAGTCAGCGCCCTGGCTGGCGCCAGGCGCCCCCCTGGGCGCTGCGTCCATTAGCTTTTCCAACCTCACTGCATCGAGCGCCACAGGCCCGATTGCTCCTAACTCATTCCTACACGTCAAAACACATTACATTAACATGAATCAACACAATTAACATCCCAAATTCATAAAACAAGAGCTAAATATGTGATACTTCGAGAATCAGACTTGGGTGTGTATTAATGCAACATGGCAAGGTTATAGCTCATGCTTCTAGGCAACTAAAATAACTATCCAACATATGACTTAGAGCTTGTGGCGGTGGTATTTGCATTGAAGATTTAGCGTCATCATCTATATGGGGTCCATGTGGATATATTCACGGACCATAAGAGTTTTCTATATACTTTCAAACAGTAGGAATTGAATCTGAGGCTGAGAAGATGACTTGAGTTACTCAAGGATTACGACATCGATATTCATGGGGGGAAGGCTAATGTTGTGGCGGATGCTCTTAGCCGGAAATCTATGGGGGGTTTTGGCTCACTTGGAGGCATAAGAAAGGCCGTTGGCCAAGGAGATTCATCGGTTGGCTAGTTTGGGAGTTCGTCTTGTGGATTCTAGTGAAGGAGGGATCATTGTGCAAAATAAGGCTGAATCATCACTTGTTGTGGAAGTCAAGGTACAACTTGGTGAGCCCCACTTCATTTCGGGGTCCTGTATCTCTTATCATTTGTACATAGCGTTTTGAGGTATAGCCGAGGCCTTGTTGCCGGCACTGTGATAACACTTTTTTGTTCCTGTTAGAGGCTCCGATATCGTAGTGTAGGTTGTATCTGTTTTTTGGAAGGTTAAACTAAAAATGTTGCAATTGTATCAACTGTTCCACTTTAATTATGATTGTACAATGTACTGTTTTGGAGACTTGTTAATGACTTAACTAATTTAAACGAACTGGTGTTATTCACATGACCTCTTATTGTCAAATTAATAAAATGTATTCATATCTTTATTGATGGGTGAGTTGGGTAGACGGTATAGTAAAGGCTTGCTTGATTGGGGTATCTCGATTGAGCGCTGGTCGCGCTCCCTGAGGACGGGGTGTGACATTACAATCTACCTTGCACCAATGTATAAAATTTTAGTGGGGATGCCAAGAGATTGTGGTTCATGACGAGTGGGGTCATTCCGTCTATCTGGAGTATGTTGTCCCGTTCATTGAGGGGCTAGACAGAGTCGCCTTCCATGTTGTTGAAATCATGCAGACTATTGAGGTGGAGAAGACTAAACAAAATTTGGGAATGCAATCGCTGTATGGATCCAAGAGGGCCAAGAGGGAGATAATGAAATACGGATACAGTCTAGGAATAGGGATGGGAGCCAAATCAGATGAAAGCATAGAGCCAATTGAACACAATGGCTAGAAAAGAAGGGATGGCATTTGATATCAACCTACAAATGGGAGAAATCACATCGTTAGCTCCGAGAAAAGGTTTTTGTGCTAGAGCATGTTGCCAATCCGGGACAGAGTTCAACACCCGAAGATGATATCATCGACAGTATGTGAAAGCTGTTTGTGAATATGATTGAAGAATGTTGTGAAAGAACTGGCATCAAGACACCGACTGTCAGAGATGCCGAACCAGGGGAAAAGCTGCAGAATTAGATAGCCAGTCCATCCTTGGTTCACCGGGAGTCTTGGTAGTATGGAACTGTAAAAGTTTTCTTTTGAAAGAGCACGGTCAATTGAGGCCTGTACAGTGTCTGTACTTTTTTGTTATTTGCCACTTGTGAACACTTAAGGCGTTCCTCTTTTGATGAAATAAAAAGAGTCATTTTCCTAAATATAGCAACTCTATTTTACTGCTTTATTTATGCCTAGCCTTTTTTTTCCAGTAATCAAATCAATAAAAAACTGCATTTCACAATTACAAGCAACGAAACCGTTGAGCGCAATGACTCGGATTACGAGGAATATGACGAGAGTATGATGCCAGACAATCTCCTGCAGGAGATTAAACAGCTAGAAAGTCAGAAGAAGCCCAACCTCGATGAAACGAAAGTAGTCAATCTTGGAAGCAAAGAAGATGTGAAAGAAACCAAAATCAACATTCACCTAGAAGCCGAGCAGAAGGATAGAATGATTGAACTCCTCTGACAGCACGTCGACGTGTTCGCATGGTCCTATGATGACATGCCAGGATTAAGCACCGACATTGTCTCGCATCAACTACCCTACTAGACCGTCGGTCAGGCAGAAGCCTAGGAAGTTCAAACCTGATTTAAGTTTGAGGATAAAGAAGAGATGACTAAACAAATAGAAGCAAATATAGTAAAGATCACAAACTATCCAAGCTGGTTGGTAAATATCATCTCGGTGCCCAAGAATGGCTGAAAGATCAGAATATGTGTGGATTGCCGAGATCTCAACAAAGCTAGCCTAGAGGACGATTTCCCCTTGCCAAATATCCACATCCTTATCGACAATTGTACAAAGCATGAGCTGCAGTCATTTGTGGATTGTTTTGCTGGGTACCATCAGATCTTAATGCATGAGGAGTATGAAGAGAAGGAAACTTTCACCACGCCCTGGGGAGTCTACTGTTATAGGGTGTCGGCGCCACCTATATGAGGGCCATGATAATTTCATGACATGATTCATAAGGAGATTGAAGTGTATGTGGATGACATCATCATAAAATCTCGAAAGAGTTTAGAGCACTTGGAAGACTTGAGGCAATTTTTCGAAAATTTTTTCGAACGCCTGCGAAGGTCAGGTTGAAGTTGAATCTAGCAACGCATTAGGAGTCTTTGCTAGAAAGCTATTGGGTTTTATTGTAAGTGGGAAAGGGATAGAACTAGACCCATCAAAAATCAAGACCATCCAGGAATTACCACCCAAAAAGAGCAAGAAAGATGTCATGAGTTTCTTGGGAATATTGAATTAGATCAGTCATTTCATTGCCTAGTCCACGGTAATTTGTGAACCCATTCTTAAGCTGCTAAAGAAGGATGCTACCACGAAATGGATGGAGGAGTGCTATAAAGCATTCGACAGAATCAAAGAGTATCTTTCAAACCTGCCAGTTCTAGTTACCCTTAAACAGGGAAACCATTGCTGCTCTATTTTTTAGTCTTGGATAATGCTTTCGGCTGTGTGTTGGGGCAACACGACGAAACTGGGAGAAAGGAGCAGGCCATCTACTACTTAAGCAAGAAGTTCACACCATGCGATGCCAAATACACCATGATAGAACACACTTGTTATGCTCTGACCTGGATCGCTTTGAAGCTAAGGCATTACATGTTAGCATACACCACACATATGATAATTCGGCTCGATCAACTCAAGTACATTTTTCAGAAGAATATGCTTACCGCAAAGCTAGCTAAATGGAAAATTCTTCTCAGTGAATTTGACATTGTGTACATAACTCAGAAGGCTATCAAAGGACAAGTTTTAGCCTACCACATCGCCGAGAATCCAGTGGGTAGGGATTACGAACTACTTACCACGTATTTCCCCGATGAAGAAGTACTATTTGCCGGGGAAGATATTTTAGAATTATACCCTGGATGGAGGATGTTTTACGATGGAGCAGCAAACTTCAAATGAGTCGGGATTGGGGCAGTCCTGATTTCGGAATCTGGACAACACTAACCAGCATCGCCAAAGATAAAATTCCCTTGTACCCATAATATGGTTGAGTATGAGGTATGCATCCTTTGAATCAGAATGGCAGTCGACATGAACATCAAAGAACTTTTGGTCATAGGAGATTCTGATTTGCTGATCCACCAAGTCTAAGCAGAATGGTTAACTAAGAATGTCAAGATACTGTCATACCTGCTCTGCGTGAAGGAGCTGTGCAAGAAGTTCACAAAGATTGAATTCAAGCACGTCTCCAAAATTCAGAGCGATATAGTCGATGCCCTTGCGAGCATATCATCCATGATTCAGTATCCAGACAAGAAATACATCGACCCCATCGAGATAGAAATCAAGGATCAACATGCCTATTGCCTCCATGTGAACGAAGAACCAGATGGTAAACTTTGGTATCACGACATCAAGAAGTTCCTTGCGACCCAGGAGTTCCCAAAAAATGCTACTAATAGGAAAAAGCGAGCTCTCAGGAGGTTGGCAAACCACTTTTTCCCAAACGGGGAAGTATTATGCAAAAGGACCCCAGACTTAGGTTTGCTGAGATGTGTAGATGCCGGTGAAGCTACCAGGCTGTTGGAAGAAATACATGCAGAGACGTGCGGACCCCACATGAACGGGTTCACGTTAGCCAAGAAGATTTTGAGAGATTGATACTTTTGGATGACTATGGAAAGCGACAGTATCGGCTATGTGCAGAAATGTCACCAGTGCCAGATTCACGGAGATTTCATCGGGGTTCCACCAAATGAGTTAAATGTAATGGGTTCACTCTGGCGTTTCACCGCCTGGTGCATGAACGTGATAGGACCTATAGAGCCTGCAGCATCAACAAGACATCGTTTCATCTTGGTAGCCATCGATTATTTTACCAAATGGGTCGAGGCATCTACTTACAAGGCCGTAACAAAGAAGGTAGCGGTGGATTTTTTCTGGAACAACATCATTTGTAGATTTGGGATACCAGAGTCTATCATCACCGACAATGCCACTAACCTCAGTAGCGAACTCATGAGGGAAATATGCGAGAAGATCATAATCCTCCACCGCAATTCCATAGCTTACAGACCACATATGAATGGGGCAGTCAAGGTAACCAACAAGAATATCAAGACGTTATGCGAAAGCTAGTGGGCAATCATAGGCAATGGCACGAGAAGCTACCTTTCACTTTATTAGGTTATCGAACTACCATGAGAACATCTACTAGGGAAACACCGTACATGTTGGTATACGACGCCGAAGCAGTGATACACGCAAAAGTCGAAATACCGTCCTTAGGATTCATCCAAGAATAAAAATTGGACGGTGCAGAGTGGATATGGGCCAGGCAACAAAAGTTCTTGCTCATTGACGAGAAAGAATGGTAGCAGTATGTCATGACCAGTTATACCAGAACAGGACCAAACGTGTGAAGCCTCCCAATTCACACTAGAGCAATTGGTTCTGAAGAAACTATTTCCCTATCAAGTAGACGCTAAAGGAAAGTTTTCACCAAACTGGCAAGTTCCCTGCGCGGTCCATAGAGCACTGTTTGGCGGAGCTCTAATCTTAGCAGAAATAGATGGAAGAGTCAGCACGAAGCTAATCAACTCGGACACAGTCAAAAGATATTACGCTTGAAGGTAGATAGAGTTAGGGTTTTTGATGTAATAGAACTACGTTCAACCTGACTTCCGAGGGAGGGATATGTAGGCAACCCACGTAGGGTTCGATTTCTCTCTCCCTTTTTCTTTTGTAATAGAAAAACCAAATATAATTTTTGTATGTTGTTCAAGAACTACATCGGCTTGATTTCCTCAAAAAGGTATATGTAGGCAATCCTCATCGAATTCAGTTGTCATTTGTAATTGAACTACGTTCCGGCCTGATTCTACTTGGATGCGTAGGTTGTCTAATCAGACTTGGCCATTTTCATTTCTTAATCTTATCATTTTGCATCTGTTGTAATTAAACTACGTTCTGACCTAATTCCATTTTGGATACGTAGGTTGCCTAAGTCAGGCTCAGTCGTTTCATCACGTTTCATCATTATCCCACGACCTACGTTCAGGCCTGATTCCAAAAGCCGTTACGGAAGATTGACAGCAACGGGACAAAGTTCTCAAAGGGATACTTTCACGTGTGGGAAACCCTTATAACATGTCATAATCCGGAACGACAGCATTTACCTTAAAAGAAACAAGTATTTTCAAAATATTTTCTAGCATATACATATATATATATATATATATATATATATTTATATTTATATATGTATGTATGTATGTATGTATGTATGTATGTATACTAAGAAGTTTTCTTTGAGTGTATGGTCAACAGGGAGTAACGAATTGCTGGGACCTCACTGGGGCAAATGACGGACCTGCCACTTACCTAAGATTATCTCTTCCCCCTTTTTACTTAAAAATTTCAAGCACAGCTAAAGCTAACTCTTGAATTCTCTACAGGTGCCTCGGAACCAGAGACCGATACGGAAATTTGTAAATAGCAAACCCCCTGCTCAATCAATCGAAACACCATGTACAAATCGCGCGTCAGCTTCGCCAATCGATGTTCGGTAAATAGCAAACTGTCGGCGCAACCAATCGGAGCACCCTGTACAATCACACGTTTGCTTCACCAATCGAAGTCCTGTATATAGCAAACCGTCAGCTCAATCAATCGGAGCGCCTTGTACAAATCGAACATCGTCTTTGCCAATTGGAGCCTTATATATAGCAAACTACAAACTTCGCCAACAAAAAGCAATCCGTAGCACCACTCTGTCAACCACTGAAACCGGAATAGACAATTGCAAACTTCGTCACCAATGATCTGCCAATCGATGGTCGCAACCTACCTTCGCAGTCAAGAGTTTCTCTTAGGCATGCTTATATTTCATTTCGTTATTACTTTGAATTCTTTAACATTTTGTTCGTGCAGCTTTAGGCATTATTACGATCGCTCTCGAGTGGAGAATACTTTACATTTCAGTGCAAAGCTCTCCCAACAAGCAGAGATGCACTTTACGAATCAAGATCTCCCAACAAGCGGAAGCATTTCTCAGTGCAAAGGTCTCCCAACAAGCGGTGATGCACTTTAACAATCAAGCTCTCCCAACAAGCGGAGACAATTTTCAAATGTTCTGATAGCTGCGGAATGGTACACAGTCCGGCTAACAAAGCGAGTCAAGATCAACTATCCCATCATCACAATCCTAAATAACGACTTGCCGGTAGCCTGGCATTATCATTCATGCATCGGTCACATTGCATCTTAATATATTCTGCATTACAATATATTGGTATGCGTGTATTTCATTCATTTTGCAGGAACAAAAACTGTAGCGTGGAACCTTTTCTTAACAGCAAACTGAACTACAACATTGTGGGGACAACCAACCTAGTAGCGGGCCCAAGATCCCAGCTCAAGATGACCGCCGAGCTCAAAACTTCGAATCATTCAAATCAGGCTGCAAAATTCAAGCTATCATGAGTGACCAATCTTCCGTCTCGTCGTATCGTCGCAATACGATACTAGGGCAATTCCTGCAAGTGCTGCTTCACCAAAATCCCTACGCCAAAACTACATGAGGCTTGATCCTCATTAGGCCCGAGGTATGTTAGCAATTTAAAGCCAGAATTCGACCCTATACTCCTGAATCCTTCTAGATTCTTCCTCAATCCAATCTTGCAATTCACCCTTCCCATTTCTTGCAATACTTCTCTAAAAGTTTGGACAAAATTGGCTTTGGTTCAATTTCTTTGCCCGAAAACTCTTTTATCATCTCCGGTCAAAGAGGGACAGCTGTTGCGGCCAATTTTGACCCTCCATTTTAAAATTCATTTATTCATGTATAAAAATTTATAATAAATACTTTAAAAGTGTTTTCTATTAATGAATACTTGTTTTTAAATTACTTAAGTATTAAGTTTAAAAATTAATCAAGTAGTACAAATATTATATAATTACAAATCTGCTTACTATTATTAAAATAACTTTTGTCTATACATTACATAGGTGTTATAATTAATTTGAAAAAATTACTCCTCAATTTCTAGTGAATTAGGTTACTATGTTATTAGAGTTATAATTCGAAATATGTGTGATTTATAGATAGTTAATTAAAATAATTAGTAACATTTATAATAATTATAATTTTACCATATTTTTTATTGAAATTATTAAGTTTATTTAAATTGATTTTTAAAGGGTTATTAGTTAAATTATTTTTACCTCAAATACCAAGCTCAATCCGAACCTGACCCTGTCCAAATACCCATATCATTCCAAGTTGGCAATCCATGCCACTCCTTGAGAACCAACCAGGTCGCGCCATGTCACTCTCTAATCCCATCCATAAAACAGTCATAAACAATCTGAGACGTTGATTCAAATCATCAATAGTCACAATTATCCCTATTTTCTCTTTAATGCCAACTTATTATTAGACATTATATCAGCCATTGGATCACACAGATCAAACGGTCCTTGTATTTTCCCGAAATGCATTTTCTTAAATGTGTAAAGCATTGATTTATAGGGCCGTTGATCAAACGATCAAACGGCCCAGATCCCTTCCGTTGACTTTAACCTTACAGACGACCCCCCCTTCCTTTATCAAAATCCTAAATCATTTTCCTGCTATCCCAGCCCCCCTCTTTCCTTTTCCTCTCTCAATTTTCTCAAACTCAAGACCTATCAATCCCAGAAACAATGCACTGAATCGTGCAAGGTTGCAAATAATGACTCCAAATCGTTCTTCTTGCCTTCTGACTCCGCGAATCTTGCAGATATTCCCCATTTCGTCATGTGAATTTTAAATCTCGAGTATTCTGACTTAGATGCAACTATGAAACTTCAAGTGTTCAAATCCTTTGATGCTGCAACAAAATCAAGGGCATGCTTGAGCATCTCCTGATGTTTATTCGAAACCAGAGATCAAGTGCAATGACCTATGGATTTTCGGTCATTGTTCGATGGTCTTCTCGCCTGTCATGGTTGTCTTCCATTGGGGTAGAAGTCTCATTGATCTTTTCCCCTCTGTCATTTCTGATTTTACTCGATCTTGCTTGCATCATCTGATAATCGTCACTCTCTACTATCTTAATTTGAAATCTAAAACCCTAAGGCCTTAAATGGCACTATAAAAAGGGGTCTTCAATGCTCTTACCTAACAGAACATATAGAGACGAACAGACACTTAGCACACAAAAAGACAGGGAGAAGACTAGGGTTTCTAGTCTTAGCTTTCTTACTGTTTTCCCTCTCTTGTGCTGAGTTCTATCGCTGGTTTAAGCTCGAGGATTCTGGGATTTTGAGCAACAAAAAAAAAGTTTGTTTGGTCTGTTGCCCTAAAAAAGGTCAGCATCTCTCTCCTTTTTTTTGTTCATCTCTTTGAATGATTTAGATATGTCAAGTTAGGTTCTGCAGATTATAATTATTCTACATGTGTTTAACATGTTGATATTTATGACTCGTGAATTTAATGATTTCTTGTGATTAGCTTATTTGTTTTTAGTCTTTAAATGATAAGTTGATTAAATCATAAATGGTACCTATTGATCTCTCTCCTAAATTTTCTAATCGTCTCCATGCCTAAGTTCTTATGTGTTTATATTCAATATGAACTTCATAGTTCTCATTGATTTGCAATAAGATCATCTCTGTCTTATTGCACCTCTGTAATTTTGTGAGTTTTTGAAGTTGAGTTTACCACCTGATAGTTATGACTAAAATGAAACCATAACTAAAATTACTTATATTCCCCTACTTTTAAACCTTGAGCCTGAACTTACAATGTCTAAATACTTTCCTCTCTGCCCCTGTTTGTTAAACTGTTTATGAGTTACCACTATAGTCTTCACTTTGTTTAGTTATTATCATTGTTAAACCAATCATGTTCATTTTTTCCCTTCACCAATGATACTGTTGTGATCTTCACTTCTACATACTGTTAATAGAATCTACGTGTTTAGATGCTCTTCTCCTCTGTATCTGTATCTACTAACTTTGAGGGTTATTTCTAGTCTATCACTATGACCTTCTCATGATCATACTCAATTGTCGTATACATTTGTAGGAAACTATCTTATTTGCATCAAACTGTCTTCTTCTCATGAATCTTTGTTGTATATATATTCTGTTAAGGTTAGACTATCTTCCTCTTCATGGTGTAAGTCATGATCTTGTTTGGATAAAGTCAACTAGTAATTGCTGCATAACTAAGTTTATTTGTCCCATGATCAGTTGAGATCTTCATATACATGTGTAATACCAAACTTGTGCAGTACATCCCTGTCCTTAATCTCTTTGAGCCACTATTGATTCTATAAAGCCTGCATGTATCTATCATTAACTTATCTTCCACGAAGATAGGACATAGACTCTATGTTATAATCAAGTGACACTTTAGAAGCTGAAGCATGATCACTTCATACCTACATACTGAACTTGACTTATGTTCAAGTTTTAATTTGTTTTTATACAATGTTTACATCTCCTTTCTTTCCCAACATGTTGATTTGGTTAGGTAATTAGTTCTATAATGTGCAAAATACCCTTGCTTATATCAGGTCACTACCTCACTTACCCTGTCTACGTGTGGTTGACTGAATATCACAAGTATATTGTTCGACTCTATAATCTTTTTTTTTAAGTTATGCCCAGTTCCTCTTCATAATCTAAAACTGAACCTTACTCTCAAGCTTTATGAAGTCCTTTGCTGATTTTATCTGAATATGATGTCCTGCTAGAAACATGACCTTGTTGCGACATTATGGAGCCCCTGTTTAAATCTGTGAATTGATAGTCATGTTGAGGGTTTAATGTTATTTTGATGCCCTTGACAACAATGGTCGACCATGACTGTTTGTCTAAATCTATTTTCATGATCATTGAGATGTTAAGTAGTATTATTAATCCTTGTGTCACGACCCAAATTTCCCTCCATAGGATGTTGTGATGGCACCTAGTCTCTAAGACTAGGTGAGCCTAACACTTACTGAATTTATAGAAGAATTTGACCAACAGTTAATAATTAGTAAATAGAACCTTATTACCAACTTACAATTCTAAAAACCGGTAGTACAAGCCATAAGCTCTACTGAGTTTGCTACACAAACCTCTAAATACAACTGTTTTGAAATAGAGATAAACAGAACAAGTACAATAATAGAAGGTGACTCCGAGGCCTGTGAACGCAACAACAGGTTTACCTTGAGTCCCCATAGCAAGATCCGTACAACTATCTAACGATCGACTGACTCCGAATTATCTAGATCTGCACAAAAATGTATAGAAGTGTAGTGTGAGTACACCACAACGGTGCTTGCAGTAGGTAATAGAAGCAAGAATTTGCAGCAGGACACCACAAGTAATAACACAGTAGAGTAGCAACTGGATAAGAATAACCGCTTTCGCACCAGGTTTATTTAATAATCACCACGAGGTACCAAACCTTAATACTCACACAATTCACGGGTCCCAAATTCATGAATCCTGGTCACTTGGCATCTCGTGCCCTCATTACAACTGATAACTGCACAGACAACTCATGCACCAATATAACCAATCTCATATATAAGACAAGTAGACGGACTACATACAAATGATCGGTTAGTATCAATGTTCATCTTCTTAAACTGATAGGGTGATAAGGTACGTGTATGCTTGTGCAAGTGTTCTATCACAATTCGGGCCAGCGAATAAGAGTAGAGAAAAATGAACGGCACATAAGGAACGATCCCCACAACTTGCACGAAGTAAAGTTCACATAGGTTAGGTACGCCACTACACAAATATCAATAACAACAATGTCCCCAGGCCATCACAAGTCATCACAAATCAATCCCTGACGTAGACCCCCCTGTCTCGCCACGTGCGCAACAATAAAGCAAATGCCCGCCTTGTCTCGTTGCATGCACATAATAATATTCCCACCTTGTCTCACCACATGCGCAAAAACACATATATAGCCCGCCTTGTCACGCCGCATGTGCCAGTATCAATAATAACAATAGCATGGCAGAAACCTCATGCAAACACCCAAACAAAACCTCCTAACAATATCACGTGCCAAAAACACAACATCATAATAGGATGACTTTCACAACATGTGGCCATATTCCAAAACATTTCATGTAAAGAATGTCAATACAACAACCGCGCATAGCCCTCGTCTCAACAAACTGAGTACAACAACAACAACAACAACAATGGCACGAGAATACGACAAGTAAATCAATTCAAGAGCTTTGGATCACAAAGAAGCGATAAAACGAGCTCACAAAGAATAAACACAATAGGAAATACTATTTTAAATAAGAATAGCTCAACATGGGAGAAATGATATGCAACAAATGATTCCACAAAAGTACAATCCAACATCAAGGGAGATATCATGAGTCAATAACTCCAAATAAGGATGAGGCCACTACGATCAAGGATGACTAGCTTCATTTAGGGTTGAGCAATTACGAAAGAGGTACAACAAATTCGATTAAGGATAAGCAACAAAAAAGATAATCATAACCTCAATTAAGGATAGACAATTAGGAAAGGATAGCATGGAAATCGAAGAGACAACAGCTTCAGTTAAGGCATACAAGAGTCAAATAGGCAATAAGGGTTGAACATGAAGCAATTAATTCCAATTAAGATACATAGAGGTAAAACTAGTAAATGGGGAACTTAACATGCAAAACAACTTCATATCTAATGAATATAAGAACCTAAGGGCCCTAATAGGTCAATTTTCCAAAAATAAGTCCGAGCACGTACTCGTCACCTCGCGTACACGGACATCACATGACACAATTAGCACCAATGACTCAATACCTAAGGGGTAGTTTCCCCCACACAAAGTTAGGCACGATACTTACCTCAGACCACGCTCAATCAATTAATTAGTAGGCCTTGTCCCTCGATTTCCAACTCCGAACGACTTGAATCTAGCCAAAAAAATTTCATACTATAATTATAACTATAGGAAACTAATTTAAATAATGAAATAATGATCTTAGCTAAGAATTGAAAATCGCTCCAAACAGCCGACCCAGGCCCACGTCTCAGAACCCGTCTAAAATTACCAAAACCGAACACCCATTCGATATCGAGTCAAACCATGATGGATTACCAAATTCTAATATCAAATTGACCTCCATATCTTAAATTTTCGTTTTTGAAGAGTTTTACAAAAATCCCAATTTCTTCAATTAAAACTCGAATTAAACGATGAATATAACCATTGATTCATGAAATACAATCATTTTATGATATAGAACAATTGCCCAAGTCAAAGTCGTGAAGAATTCCTCAAAATTGCCCAAGAACCGGGCTACAGAAATCCTAATAAAAAATGAAGAAATGACCTTTTTTGGGTCCTTATGTTTCTGCCCAGATTCCGCTTATGCGGACAATTTTGCGCTTCTGTGAAGCCGCTTCTGCCAGACCAATCTCACTTCTTGGAAAAACCACTGCCACCTGAAGCCTCGCACCCGCGGGCATGGCTCCGCTTCTACACAACCGTAGGTGCGACTAGAGTTGCGCTTCTGCGCTGTTGTCCGCTTCTGCAATCACGTAGGTGCGGAAAATTCTTCGCACCTGTGACCTTTGTCCAGTCCAGCCATCCTCGCAGAAGCAATTGCACCAGCAATAAAAATTCCAGCATTTCCTTAAGTCCAAAAATCGATCCGTTAACCAACCAAAATCCACCCGAGACCCTCGTGACCTTAACAAAATATACCAACACGTCCCAAAATACAATACGAACTTAGTCGAGGCCTCAAACCGCATTAAACAACGTCAAAACTATGAATCGCACCTCGAATTGAATTGTGAGTTTCCAATTCCATCAACTTCTATAATTGCGTCGAAACGTATCAAATTAATCCGGAATGACTTCAAATTTTGTACACAAGTCATAAATAACGTAATGGACCTATTCCAATTACCAGAATCACAATCAAACCCCATTATCAACAATTCAACCTTCGGCCAAACATATAAATATTTTTAAAACTTCAACTTTTTTCAATTTTCGCCAAAATGCGCTGAATTGTCATACGGACTTCCAATACCAAATCCGGACATACGCCTAAGTCCAAAATCATCATAAGAAGCTATTGGAATCATCAAAACTTCATTCCGGAGTTGTTTGCTCAAAAGTCAAACTCCTGTCAACTCTGAATCTTCCGAAAACCAAACTTGTATGCAAAATTTGCTCGGGGCCTTAATTCTGAATCTTCCGAAAACCAAACTTGACCACACACGCAAGTCATAATACATATTACAAAGTTGCTCGGGACCTTAAGCTGCTGACGGGATGTTGATTCTCAAAACGACAAGTCAGGTCGTTACATTCCCCCCCCCCCCTTTAAACAAGTGTTCGTCCCCAAACGTGCCAAGAATCGTCAAGAAGTCATCAAATCACTGAATGTAATCATCCTACATACACCCGCGGGTGCTCCCACGTAGCTCAAATCCACCTAGGCCCGACGACACCATCTCAACCAACATTTGTCCCTTCTGCCAATACTAATAAGCCTTAGAACCAAATTTCTCATCATCCCATCGTTCCCAAAAGACCCGATTCTTGCATCAAAACATGTTACCAACCTCAACCAGCTACGACAACTTATGCCTACGCCCACAGGGCACAACCACACAACATAACATATCACACATATGCCCTTAACAACTACCCTAGCCATAGTATCTGCCTATAATCAAATCCAACACCAACAATTAGCCTCACATCTGTTAGAACCTTGTTTCAAACCTTCACAACACTGACAATGACGCATTAGACATGAAGACCTCACACCTATTCACCCAAATCAACAAATTACATCGAATGCCACCAGGGAACATACTTCGCAAGCTAAAATACATGAAGCACAACGCAAATATGACTGAATATGCAAAAAGAAACACACGAGAGAACTATCAAACAAGCCCGACAGGCACAACTCCCTATCAGTACCACTCTACGAATCAATTTAACAAGGAAGAATGAAAGTATATGAACAAATCACAAGGATATCATCCTGATATAACTCCACAGCGGCACACAGCCCGGTTTAAATGTATCAAATCACATGAAGACATGGGGATCCCATCCTCAACTCTGAATTGCAGGCAGCGTACACATCATACCAATCAAAACCTTCCACTAATTCAATTCCGGCGGCAAAATTTACAACACATAATGAACTCTCACACCGGTTGAGCATCCAAATCACAAATCGTGACCCATCACCCAGAAATCACATTAAACAACCAAAATGAGGGACAGAAAGTCACTCAAAATCTCATAACTCCCAATAATGAATAAAAACAAAATGCTATATATGAGCTACCACTATAGAAACTCCCAGCAGGGATAACACATAAGCAGAGTACTAATTCACGAAACTCACTCACATGTGAAGCAAAATAGGAGGACTCATCCCAACCAGCAGAACCGAAATAAAATACGAATGATGCTCCTCTATAACAAATCAAAATCATATTGGTACGACATCATCTGGTGCAGCAACCTCTGGCCTACTATAGGAAACATATCAATAGGCCGGGCCTTCCCCTCTTATGTGGTGCGGGGATATCGGCACTCAAAACTGAACTCATAGTCTGAATACCCCACTATGACACAAATGTCAGGAGTCTGGGAAGATCACTCACAATGTGGCTAGTATCTCCACACTCAAATTAACCCCTCTACTGTTGCGACTGTGGAAACTGTACGGTACAGGTACTTTGAGACCCATGAGTACCTGAAATACCATGCGAAGTCTGAAGTGCAAACTGAACGGGCTGGCCCACAAAAACTCTTCAATGTCGTACCCTGCCTCCAAAATAAGGACCAGTAGATCTCTTCGGTCTGCAAGACTTCTTAGCCTCCCTCTCGTCTTTTTTGACCCCATCTGTCCTCTCTCTCTCTTGGCTCCGCCTGTCCTCTCTCTCCCGATCCCACATGCCCTCTAATCGGCGGTCGATCTCCACCACATGCTGAAATGTAACATCTGAGTCCAACTCCTGAGCCATGCTGAATCGAATATCATGTCTGAGCCCCTCAATGAATCTACGGACTTGCTCTCTAACTGTAGCGACCAAAGCAGGTGCATGTCTGGACAAATCACTGAGTCTAACGACATACTCTGACACGAACATAGTGCCCTGATGCAGCTACTAAAACACCGCGTCCCATGCATCCCGAAGGGTTTGAGGAACAAACTCTCTCAGGAACAACTTTGAAAACTGAGCCCATGAAAGTGAAGCTGCATCGGTCGGGCTACCCAACTCATACGCTCGCCACCATTGATATGCCGTTCTCTTAAGCTGGAATATAGTAAAAACAACCCCACTGGTCTCCACAATACCTATAGTGGAGAGAATGCCGCGGCATTCCTCTAGAAAACCCTGTTCACCCTTTGAAGCCAAACCACTGAAAGTAGGAGGGTCATACTTCTTGAACCTGGCAAGTCTAAGCTGATTTTCTTCAGATGTTGCAACCCTAACCAGGGGCTGAACTAGGCCACAGGTCGAGTCGCAATAACACCCGGAACCTGACCAATATGGATTCGCTTCTTTAGAGTATGGGTGGCTGGAGTCTGAGTTCCTCCCCTGATATGTTAAGTAGCAGGTGCAACCGGAATCAACCCCGGGTGAGCTAATTTACCATACATGCTCAGGAATTGTGCTAATGTCTTCTAGAGTCCAAGGGTAATAGTAGGCGCCTTTAGTAACTGTCCCCCAGCAGGAGCTACTGGTGGCTCCTCAAGTGTTGCTCCGGTAGGTGCCCTAGCTACAGCACGTGCTCCTCTTTGGCCTCTACCTCTGCCCCTAGTGGCACCTGCTTCGAGGGTGGCGTCATCAGTAACTACAACTCGTGTCTTCACCATCTGTGAGAGAATAGAATGTTAAAATTCAAACTCCGGGATCAATAAACTCGCACGATAGGAAGTGAAGAAGTGAAACTGTCCTAATAGTTCCGTAGCCTCTCGAAGATAAGTACAGACATCTCCGTACCGATCCACAAGACTCTACTAAACTCACTTATGACTCGTAGCACCTATGAACCTAGAGCTCTGATACCAACTTGTCACTACCCAAATTTCCATCCGTAGGATATCGTGACGGCACCTAGTCTCTAAGACTAGGTAAGCCTAACATTTACTGAATTAATAGAAGAATTTGACCAACAATTAATAATTAGTAAATAGAACATTATTACCAACTTACAATTTCCAAAACCGTACTATAAGTCATAAGCTCTACTGAGTTTGCTACAAAAACCTCTAAATACAACTGTTTCCAAATAGAGATAAATAGTGCAGATACAATAACAGAAGGTGACTTCGAGCCCTATGGACGCAACAACAGGTTTACCTTGAGTCCCCACAGCAACATCCATACAACTAGCTAGCAATCGACTCACTCCGAATTATCTGGATCTGCAGAAAAATATGCAGACGTGTAGTATGAGTGCACAACAACCATACCTAGTAAGTATCAAGACTAACCTCGGTGGAGTAGTGATGAGGGACGGTCAAGACACCTACTAGACTAGATAACCTGAACAAGTATAGGTATAGAACTAATAGAGTATAATATCTCTACAGAACTACGCATAATGACAACAATAATAGGGTTCTTGCAATAGGAAATAGAATCAACAATTTGCAGCAGGACACCACAAGTAATAACACAGTAGAGTAAGCTGCACATAGGCTAACTCCAGTAAAAAACAGTAAAGGAAAGAAGAGTAGCAACTTGATAAGAATAACCGCTTCTGCACCAGGTTTATTCAATAATCCCCACGAGGTACCAAACCTCAAAACTCACACAATTCATGGGTCCCAAATTCATGAAACCTAATCACTTGGCATCTCGTGCCCTTATTATAACTGATAACTGCATGGATGACTCATGTGCCAATAGACTCTCATATAAGACAAGTAAATGGAGTACGTACAAGTGATCGGCAGCATCAATGTTCATCTTGTTAAACCAATAGGGTGATAAAGTACATGTATGCTTGTGCAAGTGTTCTATCATAGTTTGGGCCAATGCCAACGAATGAGAGTAGAGAAAAATGACACATAAAGAACGATCCCCATAATTTGCACCAAGTAAAACTCACACATGTTAGGCATGCCACTATACAAATATCAACAACAACAATGCCCCCAGGCCATCACGAGTAATCACAAATCAATCCCCGACATAGCCCACCTTGTCTTGCCACGTGCATAATGAAAAATTAAATGCCTGCTTTGTCTCACCGCATGCGCAAACCCACATATATAGCCCCCCTTGTCATGCCGCATGTGCCAATATCAATAGTAACAATAGCACGGTAGAAATCTCACGCACACTCGAACAAAATCTCCCAACAATATCACGTTCCAAAAACACAACATCACAATAGGATGACGTTCACAACATGTGCCCATATTCCACAACATTTCATTTAAACAATGTCAATACCATAACGGTGCATAGCTCTCAGCTCAACAAACTGAGTACAACAGCAACAACAACAACAATAGCACGAGAATACGACAAGTAAATCAACTCAAGATCTTTGGGTAACAAAGAAGCGGTAAAAAGAGCTCACAAAGAATAAACACAATAGGAAATAATTATTTCAATAAGGATAGCTCAACAAGGGAGAAATGATATGTAACAAATGATTCCACAAAAGTACAATCCGACATCATGGGAGATAACATGAGTCAATAATTCCAAATAAGGATGAGTCCACTATGATCAATGATGACTATCTTCATTTAGGGTTGAGTAATTATGAAAGAGGTACAACAAATTGGATTAAGGATAATCAACGGAAAAGTTAATCATAACATCAATTAAGGATAGGCAATTAGGAAAGGATAGCATGGCAATCGAAGAGACAACAACTTCAGTTAAGGCACACAAGAGTCAAATAGGCAATAAGGGTTGAACATGAAGCAATTATTAGAATTAAGAAACTTCGAGGTGAAACTAGTAAATGGGGAATTTAACATAACAAAACAACTTCATATCTAATGAACATAAGAACCTAATGGCCTTAAAAGGTCAATTTTCCACAAATAAGTCCGAGCACGTACTTGCCACCTCGCGTACACGGACTTCACATGACACAATTGGTAGCAATGACTCAATACCTAAGGGGTAGTTTCTCCAACACAAAGTTAGGCATGATACTTACCTCAAACCACGCTTAATCGATCAATTACTAGGCCTTTTCCCTTGATTGCCAACTTCGAACGACTTGAATCTAGCCAAAACAATTTTGTGCTATAGTTATAACTATAGGAAACTAATTTAAATAATGAAATAATGATCTTAGTCAAGAATTGAAAAATCGCTCCAAAAAGTTGACCCGGGCCAACATCTCGGAAGCCAACCAAAATTACAAAAACCGAACACCCATTCAATATCGAGTCCAACCATGCAAGAATTACCAAATTTCGATAACAAATCGACCTCCAAATCTTAAATTTCCATTTTCTAAGAGTTTTACAAAAATCTCAATTTCGTCAATTAAAACTCGAATTAAACGATGAATATAACCATTGATTTATGAAATATAATCACTTTCTGATATAGAACACCTATCCAAGTCAAAGTTATGAAGAATTCCTCAAAATCGCCCAAGAATCGAGCTCCAAAAATCCCAATCGAAAATGAAGAAATGACCATTTTTGGGTCCTTATGTTTCTGCCCAGTTTCTGCTTCTACGGACAATTTTGCGCTTCTGCGAAACCGCTTTTGCCAGACCAATCTCACTGAAGACCACTTCAAACAGAAGCCTCGCACCTGCGGACATGGCTCCGCTTCTGCACAACCGAAGGTATGACTGGAGTTGCGCTTCTGCGCTGCTGTCCACTTCTACGTCTCCTTCACCCGCTTCTGCGATCACACAGGTGCGGAAAATTCTTCGCACCTATGACCTCAATCCTGTCCATCCATCCTCGCTTCTGCAATGAAAGGCATCACTTCTGCGACGACGCTTCTGCAATCAAACCTTCGCATAAGCGATTGCACCAGCAATCAATATTCCAGCATTTCCTTAAGTCTATAATCGATCCATTAACCATCCAAAATCCACTCGATGTCCTCGGGACCTTAAATACATATACCAAAACATCCCAAAATACAATAAAAACTTAGTCGAGACCTCAAACCACATTAAACAAACTCGAAAGTATGAATCGCACCTCGAATCAAATTTTGAGTTTCCAACTCTTCCAACTTCTATAATTTGCACTGAAACGTATCAAATCAATTTGGAATGACTTCAAATCTTGTACACATGTCATAAATGACGTAATGGACCTGTTCCAATTTCCGGAATCGAAATCCCACCCCGTATCAACAATTTAATCTTCGGCCAAACTTATAAATATTTTTAAAACTTCAACTTTTTCCAATGTTTACCAAAATGTACCGAATTGTCCTGCGGACTTCCAAATCCAAATCCAGACATATGCCTAAGTTCGAAATCATCTTTCAAAGCTATTGGAATCATCAAAACTTCATTCCAGAGTCATTTGTTCAAAACTCAAACTCCGGTCAACTCTTTCATTTAAGCTTCAAAATAAGAAATGTTTTTTCAATTTAATTCTGAATCTTTCGAAAACCAAACTCGATCTCACGAGAAAGTCATAATACATATTACGAAGTTGCTCGGGGCCTTAAACTGCTGAATGGGATGTTAATTCTCAAAACAACAAGTCAGATCGTTACACCTTGCATGTGTTAACAACAAACTGAGTAGTTTTCAACCAGTCTAGGCAGGGGTATCTGCATCTCTTGTGCGGCTGTCTATATGAGTGCCGCTTGCCCACTTTCTTTTCTGAATATGTTATTCCTTAATGACTTACTCATGTTACAGTATGATATGAGACTTCTGCTTCTCATCCATATGTGTTCTAAAGTCAGCTCCCTTTAGGTTTACTTGATATGTGTCCCTTATTTATTATCAAAGTTAATCTGTATTCCCTTTGTTATTCTATTAAGAGGAAACTATATACTTTGTGGTAAGTAATAATTTAGTATTGCGTTTGCATTTGACGGGCCTCATTGGCACTTAAACGTGTAAGGAAAATATGTCGTTAGTGATTAAGGGTTTTTGGGAGCGGAGTTCGACTTTAGGTTGGGTTGTCCTCCTCGGCACTAGCATTGTCCTGGGGCTTGAGTCTCTTGGGAACTTTGTGTCAGGGGATCCAAAGGGAGCATAGACCTTGAGTTGGGCTCCTTCCTTAGCTCTTAATCTATTGACGCATTCAATTTCTATAAGGGTTTAATGTTTAATAACAACGAAAGGTTTCCAATGTGAGCTATTTTCTATGTAAAGCCACCATAGACAATCACTCAAACGTCTTGCATCAACATTGTGCCAAGCCCAATACACGATGCATCACAATACACGGTGTAAAATCCTGAACTTGTTGGCAACACCAACACTAAGGCTATCGTCAATGCAATATTGAGCTTCTAGAAGCTCACCTCACACTCGTCGGACCATCTGAAAGGAGCACCCTTACAGGTCAATCTAGTCAAAAGAGCTGCGATGGATGAAAAGCCCTCCACGAAACGACGATAATAATCCGCCAAACCCAAATATCTCCGAATCTCTGTAGTTGAAGACGGTCTAGTCCAACTATGAACTGCCTCAATCTTCTTCAGATCAACCTTAATTCTCTCACTAGACACCACGTGGCTTAAGAATGCCACTAAATCAAGCCAAAACTTGCATTTGGAGAATTTAGCATATAACTTCTTGTCCCTCAAAGTCTGGAGTATAATCCTAATATGCTGCTCATGATCCTCTTTGTTGTGTGAATACACTAATATTTCATCAATGAATACTATGACAAAAAAATAAAGATATAGTTGGATCACGTGCATCAAGTGCATGAAAGCTGCAGGGGCATAAGTCAACTCAAACGACATCACCAGTAACTCATAGTGAGTATAGCAAGTCCTGAAAGCTGTCTCAATGTCTAAATCTCAAATAATGAACTGATGATATCCGACCTCAAGTCAACCTTTGAGAACACTCTATCAACCTAAAGTTGATCAAATAAGTTATCAACACGTGGTAGTGGGTACTTGTTCTTGACTGAAACTTTCTTCAACTGCCCCTAATCAATACACATCTGCATATTGTTGTATGCGTTCTTCACAAATAGAACTGGAGAACCTTGAGGGGAGACACTCAGTCTGATAAAACCCTTATTAAGCAACTCCTTCAACTCCATTTGTGCCATCGATACAGTGCAATGGAGATGGGCTGAGTGCCTGACACCAACTCTATACCGATCAGGCAACATACCCGGTACATCTACTGGGAACACATCTGGAAACTCTCTCGCTATCGAAACTAACTCACTGGTAGGAGTATTACTTTAATGTCACGACCGGTCGTTTTGAGCAATTTGCACTTTGCTCGGTAGTGTGAGGGCATGAGTAGCTCCGTATGATGTATTATGACTTGTGTCAATCGTCAGTGTTAGTTTTCAGGTTATTCAGAAATGATTTGGGATAATGAATTTCATGATTGAAGTATTAAGTTGGAAGAGTTAACCAAGTTTGAATTTTTAGCATTTGACCTCGGGCGTATGCCTGGATTTGCATTTGGATATTTCTAGAAGGTTTCGACACTAATTGGTGAAAGTTAGAAATTTGATGGTTTGGAAAGTTCATAAGTTTGACCGAGAGTTGAATTTGAAAATATCATATTTGGATTGTGGTCCCAGGAATTTGAATAGCTTCTTTATGTCGTTTGACACTTGTGTGAAAATGTTGGGTTCATTCCGGATTGATTTGATATGTTTCAGCACGAGATTTGGAAGTTGAAAATTTAATGTTCACTAAGTTTGAATAGAGGTGTGATTCGTCGTTTCGATGTTGTTATGTGTGATTTGAGGTCTCGAGTAGATCTGTGTTATGTTATGGGACTTGTTGGTATATTCGGACAAGGTCCTGGGTGGCTCGGATGAGTCTCAGATAATGTTCCCTCTTATTGCATTGCTGAAGATTTCTGGTGCTGGTGTAGCTGCATTTGCGGAGTATTGGTTGCAAAAGTGACTTCGCACATGTTGGAGGTTCATCACAGAAGTGGGAAAAGACTGCGCTTGGGTCTTCGCATATGCGGAATTTGAGTCACATCTGCGACTTTGCAAAAGCAATTGTCATCGGCGCAGAAGCGAAGTCTTGCGCAGGAGCGAAGAGGAGCTCGCACCTCCGATGTCGCAGAAGCGGAAAATTATTCCGCAGGTGCGAGAGGTCGGCTGGTTAGTTGTGGTCGCAGAAGCATAAATGTTTTCATAGAAGCGGCTATTTTCTTCGCATATGCAAAGAGTGCTGGGCAGAACCTATAATTTCGAGGTTTTGGTTCTTTTATCATATTTTTAGATTTAGGGCTCGGATTGAGGAAATTTTAGAGGCAACTTTTGACGCACATGCTAGGTGACGGGCGTGTGGGCATGCACAATGTGAATTGTGACTCGGTTAAGTCTGTGGTACTGTGTAGTTACCTAATCTTATTTGTATCTATAAAGTCTCAACGTGCTAGAGTAATTGAGTTGTGATCCATGTTTGAAACCATGTCGAGCCTATATGCTTATCCTGTTGGGACCCACTGAGGTCATTTTTGTTGTTGAGTTATTTGCTTACATTGCAATTACATACTCAGTCATACGTATTCATTTGCATATCATATCTCAGTCTCTGTTAACATTTATTGATACATCACATCATCATTTTGGGCTGATTTTCATGACATTGTAAACACGGGTGACTGGAGAGATTGATGACTGAGTGAGGCTGAGGGCCTGATTGTGAGATAATTGATGGGATCGGACTGCACTCCGTAGCAGGTATTATTGGTTCATGACGGGATCGGGTTGTACACTGCATAATGTATTATTGATTCATAATGGGATCGGGCTGCACGTTGTAGTAGGTATTATTGATTCATGCCATGATTGGCTTATTATAGCGCTTGGGCAGGATATACCCCTCCGGAGTCTGCATGCCCATAGTGAGCGCAGTTGTTATTGCGAGTGCGAGTGCGAGTGCGAGTGCCGAGAGCGAGTGTCGAGTTATTGTGAGGACTGAGTGACTGCAATGACTGAGTGGCTACGAGGAATGAGTGACTATGAGGACTGAGTGACTGGGATGACTGAGTGAATTAATACTCTGAGAGTATGCATATGGTTTCCTCACTATGTTGCATTGCATTTGACATGCACACTTGACATACACACATAGAGATGCATTTCCTCATGCTGTACGGTATGGTGGAACTCATGACATTCACATGCGCATTGACTTGTAAGCATAGAGATGTACTTTCCTCATGCTATCTGATAATGAAACTTCTTAACTGTTGTTGAATGTTTTTGGGAAAATCACAGTTTTCAAACTTACTCGTATTTTTGGTATTTCTGCTGAAAGATTTGGAATTTACTATTATACTTGAAAACCATGGCTATTTTCCGTAACTGCGAATGAGCTGAGCATCCATATCTCTGAATTATTTCTTGTACTATTGTTATTATTTTGTTACAAACTGTTGTTGGTTATTGGAGTTGGACTCTAGCCCTTTGTCCCAGCTCGTCACTACTTTCAACCTAAGGTTAAGTTTGTTACTTATTGAGTACATGGGGTCGGTTTTACTCATACTACACTTCTGCACCTTGCGTACAGTGTTGGATGATGATGTTGCTGTGTATGGCAGGAGCTAGATTTGAAGATGTACCTGCATTTCGGTCATAGCTACCTCTTGATCTTGGTAGCTTTAGAATTTTAATCTGTTCATGTATATTTCAAACAGATGATACATATTATTTCATACCAGCTTTGTAAATTCTAAATCATAGAAGCTCTTGGTTTGTACCACCAGTCCTTGGAAAATGTATAAAGGTTCAGTTATTTTTTTGTCATTCATTTGTCTCAATAAGTCTCATTGAATTGAATACTTCTTTATTGGCTTACCGAGCGGGTTGAGTTAGGTACCACCCCGACTAGTTGGATTTTGGGTCGTGACAGTTAGCACTAACATCCCTCACATCTGTTGAGCCTCGCTGGCTGGGCAGATGGTGTAGCTGCTGGTTTTGATGTCATACGCTACAAACCTTACTGTGGAAACCTGCTCACCAGTCTGGGGCATCCCCACTTGAGATGGCCCAAGTCCCTCGCACTCAAAGCAACCCTCCTCTGACGAAGCTGTTGACCCTTAAAATCTTGGTACCGGCTTGTGGAACCTTGTGCAGATGGAGCATGGTAAAAACTTTGTGCCGGCAACACACTAAATGATGACTAAACTGGATGAGCATTGTATGAATTGTGGCTAATTGAAGAACTACGAGGAACATGAGAAGCTGCCTGAGCGGGCCTAAGAGGATGACCTCTAATGTAATATGACTGACCTCCGGATGAGGCACTGCTGAAGTCACCTAAATCACGAGGTCTCTTTGCCTTCTACTCCTTACGCTCAAACTTGCAGACTTGCTCCAAGCATCTAGCAATCTCGACCACCTGGCCAAACCTAGCATCCTTCGTATCCTCTCGAGCCATACTGTAACGTAACCATAGTTGAGGCCATCAATGAACCTCCTGATCATCTCTTTCTCAGTGGGAACCAACCATATAGCATGACGTGCAAAATTTGTAAATTTTATCTCGTACTGGGTCACAGTCATACTTTGCTGGCATAACTGCTCAAACTCTTGAAGCAACTCCTCTCCGCGAGTCTGTAGGACAAACTACTCTAAGGAGAGAACTGAGAACTCATCCCATGTGAGTGGCATTGTGCCTGCTGGCCTTCCTAACTCATAGTCTCACCACCATTTGTAGGCTGCACCTGTCAACTAAAATGTTGTGAAAACAAGTCCACTGATATCCAGAATACTCGCAATACAAATAATTCGATGACACCAGTCCAGAATATCCTGAGCATCCTTTGACATTGTTGTGCTGAACTTAGGTGGATCAAGCTTCCTAAACCGCTCCAACCTCCTTTGCTCTGCATCAGTCATAAGCGGAACAACTTCAACATGAGCAACTACAACTGGCTTCACTGGTAACACCCCTAGGGTCTGATGACCGTAAGCTAGCTATTCTGGAATACGGGCGGCGGGAGTCTGAGCTCCTCCCAAGCCTGTGAGGTAGATGGTGCAATAGGCGTCGAAACTGCCTGAGCCAAACCCGAACACAAACTCAAAGTTTGCACTACAGCCTCCTGAAACCTAAAGATAACAATAGGTATTGCCGGTGTCTAAGCTGGTTCCGTGGGCTCAACAATATCTGGAACTTGCCCCTAAGCTTGAGCAATGGATGGCTTCAGGGGTGGTGTCCTAGATATAGTACGAGCCCCACCTCGACCTCTACCGCGGGCCCGGCCTCTCGCGACCCTAACTGGTGGTACTAGTGCCCGTCCGGCTGATCCGGTTGCACGTGTCCTCACCATCTGCGAGAGAGTTGAAGATTCAAGGTTCAAACATCGGAAAATTAAATTCGCTCGACAAGAATGCAAGAAAGTGAAGTTTTTTCTAACAATTCAGTAGCCTATCGAAGATAAGTACAGACGTTTTCGTACTGATTCGCGAGACTCTACTAAACTTGCTCACAACACGCAATACTTATGAACCTAGGGCTCTAATTCCAACTCGTCATGGCCCAAAACCACCAATTAGGCACGATGGTGCCTAAAGCACTTGTTAGACAAATCGAACATGAAAAGAAGAAGAAAAATAACATAATTTAATAAAATGACACAACTCTGAAGCTTTTAAATATAACACAATATCGCCAAAATATGATAAAATCTCCCAGATTTGGTAAATACAGAGTCATGAGCTCTAATACAAAAATACAAGTTTGAAATAGCCAAATACAATATTGTATAAAATAATGAACACATAAGTGATGCCAAGACTGCGGTCGAAAATATAGCTTTACCTCATCCCTCGATGATCAGCCCAACAAGCAACTCTGCTACTCATGACTGGGTCTGATACTTAGATTTGCATAATTAAATGAAGAGTGTTGCATGAGTACAACCGACCCCATGTACTCAGCAAATATCAGATCTAACCTCAGCGAGTTAAAATAAGAAAGAACTATAAGTGATACTTGCTATAACTTGTACAATTTCATAAATTCAACAAGCACAGAACAATAATGTGACCAAGTCATAAAGCACGCAAAGAACCATTTGTGTGTGCACAAGTACAAGTACTTTGCCCCGTCAATGATCCAGCATATAAAGATAATATGCATGTAAACCATGTAAATAACCATGGAAATTGCAAGTAAAGATGAAATGCAAAATCCAAAACAGACACTAGCATATAAAGGTAATATGTTACCATATCCGTACCAAACCACCGATCAATTTTTCTCTAAACGGCATGTACACCATCAAGGGAGAAACATGAGAGGGTGAATCTAGGGGGATGGATCTATATCCACACGATGCACGTACAACTCATGTACTGCATCGATAACTCATGTGCTAATAATATCAACCGCACAAAAACTCACCTGCTGCACGGACAACTCACATGCCATAATATCAATAATAGGATCCCCAAAGACAACTCACATGCCAATAATCATAATCTGCCCGGCGTGGTCATAGGCTCAATAACACAATCTGCCCGGCATGGTCATGAGCTATCACTCCAGACCACATAACACAAAAACAAATACACAAGATCACATGTACATGATCGATGAATATCAAGTTTCATATTCCTAAATGGGTATAGGTAACATGCTAAGGTGTATGCATGTGCAAGTATGCTATCATAGCATAAATCAACAATTCCATCACGAAAACAGCAATTATCAAGATAAATCAGGAGATTAAGCTTTATGTAATCTCAAATAAGGCTCAATTAGCGCACAACAGGGTACAAATATGAGAAACATCATAACATACTGCTTAACAATCAATTCGAGGCATTTCATAACCTAAGCACGACCCCGAGCATAGATAAAAATATCCCGATGCATGCATGTGGGCTTACCCCGCACATGTGCACCACCCATAGCACGTAGCTATCACAAATAACTCAGGCAACTAGTGCCTCAACCAAGTTTAGATAAGATACTTATATCAAGCAAGCCAAATCAGTACCTTAAGAAGCCCTTCCCTCGTGAATCAATCTCCGGACGATCCGAATCTAGTCAAAATAACTTAATACCATCAATAAAAGCCATACAAAATGATTCGAAAAGATTAAGCTACGATCTTTAACTCAAAACAAAAAGTCAACCAAAAAGGTTAACCTTAGGCCCGTACCTCGTAACCCGACCAAACTCACAAATTATGGATACCCATTCTGATACGAGTCAAAAAAATGTGCCTCATCTATTTTCATCCACAAATCGACCCTTAGATCACCAAATCTCACTATCTAATAACATAGTCAAAAAATCCCCTAATCCCAACATTAATTCATGAAAAATTAGGTGTAATATGGGTAATCGATATCTATTATCTAAAGTGATTAAACTTCGCTTACATGTTCAATAAGAATGAAACGCACGCCAAAAATTGCCTTAGATCGAGTTCCAAAAATCCAGAAATGAGAAAAACTCAAACCCTCGACATATATAGTCTATGCAGCAAAACCGCTTATGCGGTCGAAATAATCCCACATGCGATACCGCATTTGCAGCCAAAATCGCGCGCTTGTAATTCCACTTAAATCTCGACCTACCTGCATCTACGGTCAGCCTCCCTCACCGTGAACCCGCTTCAGCGGTAAATCATCCGCATCTGCGGTCTTTGATCCTCCAACAACATTCCGCCTCTGCAGTCTCATTTTTGCATCTCCGCATGCCCACTTGCGCCTAGCTGTCTGCATCTGCGGACTTCCTCTATAGCTTCCCCCTTTGCTTTTGGGACTACTGAGGCTGCACCTGCGGCTCTTCATCTGCAGCCAACCCCACAACAGATGCGAAAATACCAGCAATCTGAATCCTTCAGCCATAACCTCTAACTCCAAAGATACTCAGTAACTCATCCGTAACACACCCGAATCCCCCAGGACCCCATCCAAACATAACAACACATTCTAAAACATAATACAAACTTGCTCGAAGCCTCAGATCACATAAAAAATACCTAAACCACGAAATGCACCTCAATTCAAGCCTAATGAAACTAATAAACTCCCAACTTTCGAAACTTATGCGGGATCACATCAAACCAACATGGAATGACCTCAAAATTTGTGTGCAAGTCTCGAATAACACAACGGACCTATTCCAACTCTCGAAACCAAAATCTAAACCCGATATCAACAAAATCAACTCCCGGTCAAACCTCTCAATCTTCCAGACCTGCAACTTTCCAACTTTCGCCAAAAAAATATCAAACCAACCTACGGACCTCCTAATCCAAATTTGGACTTACACCTATGTCCAAACCCACCATACAAAGCTATTGGAAATATCAAAACTCTATTCCAAAGTTGTCTACACAAAAGTCAAACTCTGGTCAACTATTTCAACTTAAGCTTTCAACCTTGGGACAGTGTCCCAGTCCACTCCGAAACAATCCCAAAGCTAATCCAACCACCCCAGAAAGTCACATACCAACAAATGAACATATAAGAGGTAACAAATAGGGGAAAGAGGCTAGAATACAATAAATGACCGGCTGGATCATTACAATAACTCTATTTATTCAAAGAAAAGAAAATGGCATAGCAGCATGGGTTAGGCGTGGCGCACAAAGCAACTCACCTAGAACATGTGCAATGGCCAGAGCACCGCGTCTAGCATTGCACTTGTCCTAAGCGCAAAGGTAGGTGGATCGCGGTCACTGCTATCTTGCTCGATTTCCTAATTTTTAATCTAAACTCCCTCCAAGCACGCTGAAACTCATTCGAGCCCCTGAGGCCTCCTCCAAATCATCCCGAAAATTCTAATTACCTTATATGGACCTATTCAAAGGTGAAAAACATAAAATGAAGTACAACAACTCTAATCGCCAACTCAATTCAACTAAAAGAATTCAAACTTTTCAACATTCATGAAATAAAAAAGAAATGCTCCCAGGTCTATGAGTCCTAATTCGAACATAACGAAAATCATAGTAAATCACATAAACTTGTTTGAAACTTAATAACAAACCAAAGTTTTATTACTAGATTTGAGGGATAACGTCCCCAATTTAACTTTTTTTCCTACCAAATTGCATGATAGTGTTCAAATATTCCTGAATTCTTCGGGACCCAAACCACCCATACATGCAATTCATAAAATACCGTGTGAGCCTAAGAGAAATTTCAAATTAGGGGAGGGGATGGTAAAACTCAAAACGGCTAGTTAGGTCATTATATTCTTTACATCTTAATAAATAATGTAAAGCTATCAAAATGGTATGGATATCTGCTCTGAATACCTGACATGGTCTACTAAGAAGCATCCTCGATTGATTGACTATTCCAATAAACTTTCATCAAAGGAATCTTCTTTGACCTTAGCTTCTGGACCTATCTATCTAAAAGAGCCATCGGCTCTTCTTCATAAGCCAAATTCTCATTCAATTTCACCACGCAAAAGTCCAAAACATGTGACTTATCCTTACTACACTTTCGAAGCATAAAAACATAAAATGAAGAATGAAACCCTAATAGGCCAGGCAAAGCAAGCCTACAAGCCATCTGACCAACTCTCTCTCCAAGAGCTCAAATGGCCCAATGAACCTCAGACTCAACTTGCCCTTCTTTCCAAATTTTATCATACCTTTTTATGTGCAAAACTTCTAAAAGTACCTTTTAAATCTCCTTGAACTAAATAGCACGAACCTTTCAGTCTACGTATCTCTTTTTCCTACTTAGGTTTGTGCGAGGACACTCTTGAATCAAATTGAACTTTTCCAAGAAATTATATGTCAAATAGCTTTTCCTCGTCAGGCTTAAATCATCTAATAGGAAAACGACATTATTTTTCTACAAAGTCTCATACAGTGCCATTTGAATACTAGACTGGTAACTGTTATTGTATGCAAACTCCACCAAAAGGAAAAACCGGTCCCAATGACCTTCAAAGTCAATCACGCAAGTTCTCAACACATCCTTAAGAATTCGTATAGTCGGCTCAAACTGATCATCAGTATGTGGGTGAAATATTATGCTAATCTTAGCTTGTGTACCTAACTGACGCTACAACATCTCTCCAAAAGTAAGGTATGAACTGAGTACCCAATCCAAAATGATTAAAATAGGCACACATGCAAATAAACTTCCTCAAGGTACATGGCAAGCCTACCACAAAGTTCATAGTGATATGCTCTCATTTTCACTCCGGTATTATCATCAATTTGTGTCAAACCACCTGGTTTTTTATGCTCATACTTGACATGTTGACAATTCAAACACTGCAAAACATACCTGATAATGCCCTTCTTCATCCGATGCCACTAGTGGTGTTGCTTTAAGTCATGATACATCTTTGTAACTACTGGATGAATAGAATATTGTAGTTACGAGCCTCCTCAAGTATGAACTCCATCAAGACATCAACATTAGACACGTTAATCCAACTGTGTAGTTGCATAACACCATTAACACCAATAACCAACTTCTTGGCACCACCTTAGTTTACCGTGTCCTTAATTACATGAAAATAGGGATCATCATATAGCGTGTCTTAATCCGCTCAAATAAATATGATTGGGCAACAATACAAACAAGAACATTTTTAGGCTCAGTATTATCAAATCTAAATATGTAGCCAAAGCTTGAATAAACATACCAATAGAACACTCCATTACTGGAATGTATGTCAAACTACCCATACTCCCTGCCTTTTTACACAAGGCATCCGCTACCATATTAGCCTTCCCTGGATAACACTAGATAATGATAGCACAGTCTTTCAAAAACTCTAGCTATCTGTGCTACCTCAAATTCAAATCCTTCAGCTTGCAAGCTAGGATGATCAATGTAAATGTCATAGGATGCACCATAAAAATAAAACCTTTAAATCTACGATGCAAATAAAATCACTAGTAATTCCAAGTCATGAGTAGGATAATTCTTCTCATGAACCTTCAACTGATGTGACGTATAAGCAATTACCCTACCATCCCATATCAATATCTTCGAAGACCAATGCACGAAACATAATAATACACCATGTATAATCCTGTACCAGTGGGTAACACCAATACTAGTGTTGTAGTCAATACAGTCATGAGCTTATGATAGCTCTCTTCGCACTTGTGACACCATCTAAAAGGAAATTGTTTTTTACTCAACTCGACCAATGGGGCTGAAATACAGGAAAATCCCTCTACAAAATGACGGTAGTAACATGCAAAACCTAAGAAAATCCGAATCTTGATAGATGTATTTGGTCTAGGCCAATTCTACACTACATAAATCTTCTTAGGATTGACCTTGATACCTTCACGTGACAAAATATGCCAAATGAACGCAACAGAATCTAATCAAAACTCATACTTTGAGAACTTAGCAAAAATAATGCATTCCCTCAAAATTTGAAGTACAATCCTCAAATGTTTCTCATGCCCCTCCTTACTACATAAGTAGATAAAGATACCGACAACGATCACATGAACGAAGGAATCCAAATATGGCTTGAACACTCAGTTCATAAAATCCATGAATGTTTGTGGGTATTAGTCAAATCAAAGGACAACATCAAGAACTATATGACCATAACGAGTATTAAAAGTTGTCTTAGGAATGTCAGAAGCCTTAATTTTAAACTATAGGCAGATCTCAATCAATCTTAGAGAACACATGCGACCCTAACGCTGATTAAAAACTCATCAATTTGCAGAAATGGATGCTTTTCCTGATAATAATCTTATTTAATTGATAACAGTCAATACACATCTGCATCGACCCGTCCTTCTACACAAATCACACACCAGTACACCCTAATGGGAAACACCCAGTCTAATGAACCCTTAACTCAATAAATCTTGAAATTGTTATACTCTTTCAACTCAGCTGGATCCATAGGGTACGGTTGAATGGATATAAGCTGAGTGCACATTATCAAATCGATGCCAAAGTCTATATCCTTGTCAGGTGGAATCCCTGGAAAATTTTTATAAAACACATTCAAAAACTCTCTCACCACTAGTACCGAATCTGCAATAGGGACCTCTCCATTAGTATCCCGAACGTACGCTAGGTAAGTTAAACAACCCTTCTCAACCATACGATTTACTTTAAGAATGAAATCACCTTACTCGTGGAGTAACTATGTGTCCCTCGAAATTCCAACATAGGCAAACCCTGCATCACTAATGTACTGGTCTTAACATAACAATCCCATATAATATGATATCATGACAACCAATCTATACTAAGAATCACCTTAAAGTTCACCATATTCTACAATAAGAGATCAACCAACTTGTCATAACCATTAATAGTAACCACGCAAGACCCATAGACCCAATCAACAACAATAGAATCTCCCACGTACGTGGATGCATAAACAGAAATCTCACGTGATTCACGAGGCATACCCAATGAGATAAAGACTAAGATGAAACATCGGAAAAAGTAGAAATGTGGACAAATAATATCAAAGAATCCTTGTGCAAATCGAAACAATACATGTGATAACTGCATCGGACACAAGTTCCTCTAGCCTACCTCAACTAGCATAAGAACGAGTATGTCCTGCACTTGTACGTCCCCCACCTCTAGGATGACCTCTACTATATTGAGTATCACCCTTGACTAGTTGGGGAAGTGATGTGGCAACTAGAGTTGGGATCATAGACTTAGTACTTTGATATAGTGTACCACTTTACAACCTAGGCCAATTCTTCTTAATATCCCCACGTCTTCACATTTAAAGTAACCCGTCTACTAACAAGACTACTCGAATTGAGACTGCCCTTGACGACCAGAATAAATATTGAAAAACCCTAGCCTGTAGGCATACTACAAGAAGACCTCCTTATGGGAGCACCAGAGGACTCTAGAGATCTATTTAACTAGGCTACTAGATTGGTCTCTCATGATAACACTTGCCTTAATAAGAGGCACCACTGAATCTACTTGAGTCGTGAGGTTTCTTGGCCTCACTCTCCTCTATCTCTATCTCCGGATATGCTCAATCCTCCTTGCTATCTCTACTACCTGGCCAACAGTAGTCCCTTGTCTCAACCTATCATTTCATCTGGAGCCTAATACCAAAGTTAAGGTCCTCAGTGAACCTCCTTACCTTCTCCTTCTCGGAGGAAATCAAGAAAGTAACACAACGAGATAACTCTATAAACATCCTCTCGTACTAAGTAAAAGTTATTCCATCCTAGTACAAATGGTCAAACTGACCGCAAAAGTCATCTCTTTTTGAGCATGAGAAACTTCTCTAGGAAAAAATGTTAAGGCTGGGCCCTAGTGAGAGGTAGTGATCCTACTGCTCTGCCTTGCTCATAAGCATGCCGCTATTTCTTGGCTGCTCCATTCACTTAGAAGGTAGTGCAGTCCACCCCATTGGACTCAACAAGACCAAAACTACGTAAAATCTCATGCCATCTCTCTAGGAAATCCTGGGCATCAGCTGCTAGATCACTATCAAAATAGGGAGGAGATAACTTTTGGAACCTATCCATCATCTACTACTTCTCAACAATCATAGTGGGTCTAACCATAGGCTCTGCTACGTGAACGAGTTTTAGGGAAATAATAGGTTGTTATACCCCAATAGGCTAAACTAATTATGAACATAGAGCATGCTACTCTGGATTGAGTGTAACGAGGTCAAAGCTCCCG
This sequence comes from Nicotiana obtusifolia, assembly GCA_002018475.1. NCBI lineage: Eukaryota > Viridiplantae > Streptophyta > Magnoliopsida > Solanales > Solanaceae > Nicotiana > Nicotiana obtusifolia. The sequence continues at coordinate 61,326 of MCJB01025921.1, forward strand.
CAAAGCAGCTGGGGCCACAAATATCAATCCTGCATGTGCCATACTCTCAAAAACCCCATAATCCAAACAAAAGTCTACTAAAGCATAATGGTAGTAGTGAAACCCTTAGGGACTTGTGATGGACCCGGCTGGACAACCTGAACTAAGAGTTGCTCAAACTCTAGAGCTATGGGTGGGTTAATTTAAGCAGCTTTAGCACGACCATAATAACTTTGGGTGCTCTAGCTAGAGATGGTATAACTATGCGATCCCTGGCCTAAGCTCAATTCCTACTTTTACCCTAGTCTCTACCTTGAGTAGTTACGGCAAGCTCGGGCATCGGCTTCTGCTCGTTAGTTGTTGACATATGTCACCTCACCATCTGTGAGACAATAAAAGGGTGAGATTTAAACTTTGATTTGAACAACAAATGCACAATATGAATGAAGAACAAGAAGTTTCCTAAATATTCTGTAGCCTCTCAAAGTTAAGTATATATGTCATTGTATCGATCATCAAGACAATACTAGATATGCTCACGACTCATAAATCCTATGAAATCTAGGCTTTGATACAACTTTTTCACGATCCAAAACTCACCAAGGTTGTGATGGCACTTAACATCGCCGGCTAGCAAATTAACAAACACAATAAATAAGAACAAGCAATGTAATAAAGTATAAATATCATATCACAGCTAATATCGTAGTAATAACTCGTGTCACGTTGTCATAAGCATCTAAAGATCAAAGTGCATTACAACCTCAAAAACAAAATACTATTTGGAATGAAGAACCATAAAACAAGATAGAATGCGACTTTGTAAGCTGAAATTTGTGGGAGCTCTCGATGAAGTGTCCAAGTGTTAGCTCATGCACTCTCTACTTTGTAGTACCAGGAAAAGAATCACCGAGGATTTTGTCAAAAGATACTCATCTCAACATAACCTGTGCAATTCATAAGTATACATAATAACAAATAAATAACAAGCTACAATGTATAGAATGTGCAGAGTCAAGGCATGAGATAATATGCATGCTTTTTAAGATAACAAGATCAAAGCATATGCCAATGCGCCAAACATCATGTAGAAGGAATATGCATCATGTAGCACGTATATGAAATCTGTCAACAAGAGTCTAGATTGCATATGCATGGTAAAGACTCAAACTTAAGACAATTAACACTCCTCGTGCTATGACACTCCCTATATCAAACAAACTTGTATGCATATACCGGTGTGATTGCGATGTTAGTAACTCTAGAAGGGTGGATCCATACCTATATGCCATATTCGATCATTCTAGCTCAATAGTCAATCATCAATCGGCAAGGTCAACTCAAATTCCATAATAATCTCAAACCGCACTGTCAACTCACCTGCTTTAACCATATTCCACGTGAAAGACTAATATGCAGGATGTAATGCATATGTACCAGAGAGATCAATATACATGATAGAATGCATATGTATAGTGTATGAATACAACATGTAATCCACTATACAAATAGCCCACCATGTCAATTAGATCATAAAAGAGGCCTAAATATGATCTCTCGCCTAAATAAAATATTCAAGTAGCCATACAATCAAGAAAACCATATTACAAGTAAAGCATGTACCAAATAAGAAATAAAAAAACCTAGAAATATAACACCAAGCATGGAAGAATCTTAGAATATGCATTGGCGCTCGTCACCTCATACGGTACCCCCCAAGCACGTACCATATAACAATAAGATTATTATTAGGAAAAATTTCCTCATCGAATTCAAGCAAGACACTTACCTTATTCCCAATCAATCTTAACACCTCTAGAACACGTTGCCTCAGTCCAAATTCATCACATGGCAATGATCTAGTCATAAAAGTGTCCAAGAATGTCAAACAAATCCATTGGACTCATTTAATCAATCAAAATTTAGAACTGTGTCAAAAGTCTACTCAAAGTCAAACCCTAGCCTATATGGTCAAACTCAAAAACCAAAGTCAAATTCTGTTAAACCAAAACTCCATAAGTTCAAATCTTTGCTCAAATAGATTTAGGCATTCAAATCCTCGTTTAGGTAATTCTATGTTTTTCTCTAAAATCTTACTCGATTTCACCTTTAATCCATGTTCCTATGATAAATATGGTGATATATTCATAGATTTGGGTTCAAATTACTTACCCCGATGTTGTAGATGTAGCTTTAGCTCAAAACCGCTCAAATCCGAAATCCCAAGCTCCAAATATGGTGAATAATAGAACAAAATAACGAATGAAGACTATTTATTCAAAGAAAACAAATCACAGCAACAACAGTCAGGCGCGCTGCACCAAGCAACGGACCTAGACCAGGTGCAATGGCAAGAGCACCGTGCGTGGCATTACACCTGGCCTAGGCACGAAGGAAGGTGCATCGCGGTCACTGCTATCTGGTTCGAATTCTTAGTTTTTCATCTAAACTCTCTCCATACGCCCTGAAATTCACTCGAGCCCTCGCGGCCCCTCCAAATCATCCCGAAAATTCTAAATACCCTATATGCACCTATTGAAAAGCTCAAAAAAACAAAATAAAGTACAACAACTCAATTCAACTTAAAGAATTCAAACTTTCAACTTCCATGCAATAATAACGAAATGCTCTTATGTCTACGGGTCCTAATCCGAACATATGCAAAGTCCTAACACATCATATAAACTTGTTTGAAACTTCAAAAGGAAAACCAAAGTGTTATTACTAAAATTGAAGGATAAGTCACCAATTTAGGTTTTTAGCCTACAAATTGCATGATAGTGTTCAAATTATTCCTGAATTCTTCGGAACCCAAACCACCCATACCTGCAATTCATAAACACCATGTGAACCTATGAGAAAATTTAAATTAGGGAAGGGAATGGTAAAACTCAAAATGGCCGCTTGGGTCATTATATTCTCCACATTTTAAATAAATATTAGGTTACCGAGATTAAAAATGTACTTAAGCTATCAAAGTGATGTGGAAATTTTTGACTCGATCTCCCAAGAAGCATCATCGATCATTTGATTATTTCAATAAAATTTCACCAATGCGATCTCCTTTGACCTTAGTTTATGTACCTTTCTCTCCAAAATAGCCATCGGCTCTTCTTCATAAGCCAAAATTCTAATTCAATTTCACCACGCTAAAGTCCAAAACATGTGACTTATCCTTGTTATACTTTCGAAGCATAAAAACATGAAATATAGCATGCAACCCTGATAGGCTATGAAAATCAACCCTATAAGCCACTTCACAAACTCTCTCCAAGAGCTCAAATGGTCCAATGAACCTCAGGTTCAACTTGCCCTTCTTTCTAAATTTTATCACACCTTTTATTGAATTTTTTTTTAAATGTACCTTCTATCTCTCTACGAACTTAATATCATGAACCTTTCAGTTAATGTATTCCTACTCTAGTCTGTGTGAAGACGCTTGAATCAATTTGACCTTTTCCAAGCAATGATATACCAAATCTATACCAAACAACCTAGCTGCGCCAGGCTCAAATATTCCAATAGGAAAATGATTTAAACTTCCATAAAAAGCCTCATACAGTGCCAGTTAAATGCTAGACTAGTAACTATTATTCTACACAAACTCCACAAAGGGAAAAAAAATTGTCCCAATGGCCTCTAATGTTAATTACGCAAGCTCTCAACATGTATTCAAGAATTTGAATAGTCTACTCTGACTGACCATCAGTATGTGGCTGAAATATTATGCTAAATTTAACTTATGTACCTAATTCACACTACTCAACTCTTCAAAAGTGAGATATGAACTGAGTACCCGATCTAAAATGATTGAAATAGACACCCATGCAAAAAGACTATCTGCCATATACAAATTTGTGCTAGCTTCTCCAAGAAGTAACTGGCAAACGTCGATATGAAATATGTGGACTTATTCATTCTATCAATAATGACTCAAACTACATCAAGCTTCCACAAGGTATGTGGCAAGCCTACCACAAAGTTCATAGTCATACAATCAAGCAGAACATGTCACAAGTTAAGCATGTAACAAAAAGGACATAAATATAAATAAAACTACTACCCTACTATGGAAGAATCTTAGTATTTTCATATACACTCATTATCTCATATGTATATTACACCCCAAGCATGTAGCACAAAGCAACAAGATAATTTTTAGGAAAACTTTTTTCATCGGAGTCAACTAAGATACTTACCTTATTCTCAAGCAAGCTTCACTCATCAAGAATACCCTTTCTTTGGTCTGAATCCATCACACAACCTCTATTTAATTATAAGAGTGTTTAAGTATTTCAAATAAAGCAATTGTAATAATTCGGTTAACCAAAATCTAGAGTTAAGTCAAATGTCAACTCAAAGTCAAACATGGGCAAACATGGTAATATACCGACCCGGCCGGTCGTTTTGAGTATTTTAGCCCTGTTACCCCTATTTATTTCCTTCTCTATGTTATATTATAGTTATGTCACTTGCCGAGGTGGTTGGTTTGGCCTCGGGTAAGTTTTAGAGTGAATTGGGACACTTAGTTCCAAAGTTGGAAGCTTAAATTGAAATAGTTGAACGGAGTTTGACTTTTATGTAGATGAATCTGGAATGGAGTTTTGATAATTCCGATAGCTTCGTATGGTGATTTTGGACTTAGGCATGTGTCCGGATATTGATTTGATAGTATGCAGGTCATTTTGGCTTGAATTGGCGAAAATTGAAAAGTTGAAGGCTTGAAAGATTGAGAAGTTTGACCAAGAGTTGACTTTATATATATCGTGACCTAATTTCCATTCCGGAAGTTAGAATAGGACCGTTGCTTTATTTATGAATTGTGTGCAAAATTTGAGGGCATTTAGAGTTGGTTTGGTATGTTTCGACATTAGTTTTAGAAGTTGAAAGTTCATTTGTTCATTAGGCTTGAATCGATGTATGATTCGTGGTTTTGGTGTTGTTTTAAGTGATTTGAGGCTTTGAGCAAGTTCGTATCATATTTTAGCACCTATTGGTATGTTTGGACGGGGTCTCGGGTGCGTTTTGGATTGAGTTGGGACCATTTATGCATGTGTTGAGACTTCTGGTTTTCTGTGCTTCTAGTTTCCTTCATCGCGTTCGTGAAGAATATGTCACGATTGCGTGGAGTCCTTAGTGATTGATGTATTTTTACTCTTCGCATTCGCAAAATTTGGAAAGTGATCGCCATGGTTAGGGTTCTTGTGCATCGCAAAGGCGTGCGTGGGATTGTGTTCGCGTATAAGGAAGGAGAGGTTGTGGGAAGGAATACGTTATTCATCATGTTCGCGTGGCCTTGATCGCGATCGCGTAGCCTGACGATCACTGGTCATCGAGTTCATGACTGGAGTCTCGTGATCACGTCTAAGGATTTGTGAGTTGGTGTAATTTGTTCTCCGTGATAGCGTAGAGTAAGAATTGGGCAACAGATATTTAATTTTCAAATCAAGGGTTAGAGTTAGTTTTCATCTTTTGAGTTAGAGACGTCGGTCTTAGGCGATTTTGGAAGAGTTTTTCAAACAGATGATCAGGGTAAGTGATCCGGACTCGGATTTGACTTTTATACATGAATCCATCATTATTTTATCATTTAATTAGTGTTTTGAGCTGAAAAAATTGAGAAACTTTTTGGCAACTTCCTAACCTATAATTTGAGGGTTTGAAGGTCTTATTTGAGGTCAGAATTAAATAATTTTAGTATGATTGGACTCGTTGTTGAATAGGTGTTGGATTTTGCACGTCTGGTGGGTTCCGAGACGCGGGCCTGGGGTTGACCTTTGGAGTTGACTTTTTGATTTTCTTAAAGATTGCAACTTTTTTATCCGAAAAAATTTTCTATGGTTTGTATTTATTGTATAATATTATTTTGGTTAGATTCGAGCCGCTCAGAGTTGGATATTCATGGAAAAGACTTACTAGTTGATTGAGTTAGCTTGTTTGAAGTAAGTATCTTGCCTAACTTTGTGTGGGAGAACTACCCCTTAGGATTTGGGTTGATTGTGCTAGTTGTGATATGTGAAAGTCGTGTACAGAAGGTGACAAGTGGGTACAAGAACTAAATATGGTATTTGACTGGTTTAGGCTAGTTAGACTCTTTTTAGGCCTTTAATTGAATTGTCATAGCATGTTATATTTTCATTGTTAGTCTACCTTTAAATGTATTAATCTACCCTCACACGCCTTATTTGACATTGTCAACACTTGTCCCAACTTTTACTTGTTAATTGTTTATACTCTTTAGTTGAAGTTATTATCTTTCTTATTGTTTCTTACTTCTTTAATTGTTGAATTGTTTACTTGAAGCTGTTGTTTTCATGGAATAGCTTCTTCTTGAGTTATTGGTGTCGAAGTTGTAAAAGTCATGATCACATTGAGGCAAAGTTGTTAATTGTTGAAATACCATTCTTGTTGAGCTATTAAATTTTAGTTTGTTATTGTTGAGACTCTTGTACACATTGTGGTTGAGCCATGGGCTATTTGTTGTGAAAATATTGATTTTGTTTATTCTTTTGGCGAGTTGTGGCATATGGGCACTTGTGGTGCAAGTTGTGATTATGTTGTGATATTGATGCGCTTGCGGAGGAATAAGGATAAGGGTTAATGTGCATGTGGTGAAATAAGGTGTGCCAAAGTGCATGTAGCTATTTCAGAAAAGCTGTTTTCAAAACTATCTAAATGTAAAGCTTACTCGGCAGTATAGGAAAAGATAGTGATTGTGATTGTGAAATAAGATTATGAAGCAGTAACTCGGCTGTGATTCTTGTTGTTATCTCTCATTTACCTCACTTGTATTTGTCCGTATTGTTTTCTTAATGTTCTGATTATGTGTTTCTTCCTTATTGCATTTATTGCTTTAAATTAAGTTGTAGTCTATCTTGTTGTATTTCTTTATTGCCTCATTTTTCTCGTTTCCATTATTAGACTGTATTATACTTGTTCAGCTTCTTTTTCTTATCATAGCAGATGTCTTGACCTGGCTTCGTCACTAATCTACCGAGGTTAGACTTGATACTTACTGGGTACCGTTGAGGTATAATTTATACTACGCTTTTGCACATCTTTTTGTGCAAACGTAGGTACCTCATATCAGGATAGGCACCAACGAGTAGAGCATTCAATTCGGAGAGTTCAAGGTATACCTGCTCGGTGTTTGCAGGCCTCGGAGTCACCCTCTGTCCTTGTTTTTCTATTGCATACTCTTTATTTTGAAGGGATGTTTCGGTATATTCTTATTGAGCTTATGAATCAGTCTCATAAGATTTTAGGAGTTATTGTCCGGTATTGTGGAGTTCTATTATGACAATTTGAAGTTATATTGTTATTTTTGATATTTTTTCATGCATGTTAGACTTATCTAGTCTTAGAGACTAGGTGCCATCATGACACTCTATGCTCAGAGATTGAGGTCGTGACAGGTAAAACTCAAAAACCAAGTCAAATCCTATTAACTCATAAAACTACGAGTCCAAATCTATTCTTAGATATCCAATCTTTGGTCATATAGGCATTCAAATTATCATTTTGGTGATTCTAGGATTTTACCAAAAACCAACTCGATTTCACATTAAATTCATCTTAAAAGTGATAATAGATTCATGATTTATATGTAAATTTAGATTAGAATCACTTACTCCAATATCATAGATATATATCTAGCTCAAACCCCCTCAAATCCAAACTTCAAAGCTCCAAAAATGGTAAAGAATGATCCAAATCACAAAATGGGGCTATTTGAAAAACGGGGAAAATTGCACAGCAACAGGGGTCAGATGCGCGCACTCAGCAATGCACCTAGACCAGTAACGATAGCCAGCGCACAGCGCCTGGCATCACACATGGCCTGGGCGTGAATGCAGGTAAGATGCAGCCATTGCTATCTCGTGCGACTTCGAGTTTTCATCTAAACTCCCCTCTCCCCTTGACCCAATGTGAAACTCACCCAAGCCCCGCGTGTTCCTTTTCAACCATCCTGACAAGCCAAATTCCCTATATGGACCTATTCAAAGGCTTCAAAGCACATATTAAATCACAACAACTTAAATCGGGGATTTTTTTCAACTTAAAGAATTCAATATTTCCAACTTTTGTGCAATAACGCTAAGATGTTCCCTAGCCCCTCAGGTCCTAATCTGATTATACGTATAAGTCTTAATATATGATATAAATTTTTTTGAATCTTCAAAGCAGGAACCAAAGAATTATTACTAGGTTTGAGGGCTATGGTGACTAATTTAGCCATTTAGACTACCAAATTGCACCTATAATCTTCGAAATCCTTTATGAACACTTCGGTATACGAACCACCATACCCTCAAGCCATAAAAACCATGTGAACTTAAGGGATGTTTTAAACTATGAAATGGGGTGCTAAAATTTAAAATAACCAGTTGAATCATTACATTAATCTTTGAACTTAGACGCATGACTTGCTCTTGAACACATGCATGAAATTACTACTCTCTGAAGTTGTGTGTGGGGTATTCACTGACTGAATGCATGGAATAAACACTCTCTGAAGTTGATGCATGGTATGACTTCTAGTCGCGTGCATGATCTTCAACATTTAGGCTACTCAGATTGTACCTAGACAAGGGCCATGCATGCGAGCATTGACTGCTCCAACCGCACACATTCCTTCTGCATTTGCAACTGTTTTGAATCTGCAACTTTAAGTCTAAATTTGTTGTTTCCCATTCCTATTTGCTCCAATGCCTTCATAATACTAAAAAAACACAAAACATGCCTTGTAGCATAAAAACAACTCAAAGACGAATACTTCAAGGAAAATTAGGCACCTAAAATCATATGAAATATAAGCATGTCTGTTATTACAAACAAACATATAATGATGTTCAACAACTTTTTTCTTTTCGGCAAGAAATCAACTTCTCTAGTCATCATGTTTTCTAATGGCCATTAATGATGATGAAGGCCATTGTCTAACCACTTCCCCTATAAGAATGTAGGACTTGGACACAATCTGGGCACCACTCCAGTGTGAACACCTATTTCGGCTTATATCTAACCGCATTCCAATGACATTTTATAAGGGGAGAGGGTTCTTTTGGACAGTTGGTGGGAGAGTGGATGAGAAAAAATTGATATACATATATTTATATCCTTTTTAAAATCATCATATACATATATACGCCTCTGTGGGCCATCATCATCTCATACATATGCCTCTGTGGGCCTCCTCATCATCATACCCAACTGATCGGTGGTTGCACAATAGGTGCCATACCCGGCCGACTATAGCGCGGCTCGGTAGAGTAACATAGCTGTCGACTATAGCGCGACTAAGTAGAGTAAAACATATACATATGTATAGTTGCACAATAGGTGCCATACCCGGCCGACTATAGCGCGGCTCGATAGAGTAAAATAGATAATGCACGCTGGGCTCATAAGAGTCATACTACCATGGTGAAATAATAACATATCAATCCTCCCATAAGAGGGGAAACAATATACGTACTGCTACCTTCTAAGAGTAGAGTATCTTTGGGGTTCGTTCATTGCATTGTGTACAGTCAGAGTCGTGCAAAAGAAGGAAAAGGATAGTCTCACATACCTTGCAATACTTTGCAATCTCAAGCTATGAAACTTCCACGACTTCTTAGTCTACAATAAGAGAAAGGACACTAGCGTTATCGTTCAGGCGTCGCAACTACTATGTATCGACTGTAACCTATTTTGCAATAAAACGGACAGCACCTCCCCTATATATATGACTTCACATAAGTCAAAATAGCCACCAAACAGCCAAACAACATCAATAAGAATCATATTGAACCTCCCAAAACAGTCCACACACAAACCAATCACTTCATACGTACAATGGCCACCATAGTCGTGTCAAACGATCCGGAAATGGTATGAACAACTATCAGGCCACAACCCTAAACATATATGGTGTTTCTCCACACCCTTCCTCCTACAAAACTCCACAAATAAGTAGTGAAACACGCAGCTTTACAGCAACACAAAACAGTCCACAAAACAGTCCACTACAAGTGAACAACTTGAACTCACGGCTTCTGATCACCGTCCCGTGAGTTCTTACACACATAGAACGACTTAACAAGACCTAATCAGTAGAAAACATGCATAAAATAGAGCAGTAAACTCACCTTTCTTGTTAGATAACTCAGCCCTTGCTTTGGTTCCTCAACTCTAGGGTTTACCTTCAACTAGAACTTGAAAGAGGGAAAAATCGATTAGGGTTTGTGTGGTGTTATTTTGGGGAGGGGTTGCAGGGGTTCTTTTAGGTTTTGAAGCTGTGAAATGATAGTGAATTATCAGGCTTTAAAAGCTATTAAAAGCCCTCTTATAACCGACTTGGGGCTTTTAACTTTTAGCACTTAATTTTGGCAAGTAGGTGATGCACCTACTTGTCACCTACCAGCTTGCGCAGTTCTACGGAAATGCAATTATCTCAATACTCCGAGATTGTATTGACAAACGGTTTGAAGCATTAGAAACTAGACTCATAGACCTTTAATTTGGTAGGTAGATCATCCCGTAACTCCTTGTAAATTGGGAGAAAATCGCAGAAACATTTGACCTAACGTTTAAGTAAAATTGTGAACCTAAGTTGCGGAAACTTTTGTCGACTTTTGTTTCATAACTCGTTTGACTTCAAGACTTATGAAACGGATATCATATCATTCAAATACCTTAAAACATGACATTTTGGTAATGTTAAACACCTCTCGATTTTTTCCAAAAACGCGAGTTACAACTTCCTTAACTCGTTTATCCTCTAATACTTGTTAACCGCCCTTATATACCTTTGCATCGTTTAGGACCAATAGGACTAAACTCTTATTGTCTCAAAGGTAATTCCCTTCTCAAACCAAGGTAGACTATCTTACGGTGTAATCTAACACGTACAAATATGGGTTATAACACCCTCCCCTCCTTAGGAACATTCGCCCTCGAATGTTGAGGGATATCTCAACTCTCAAAATAAGTTAGCCATAACTCACCTTAACTGTCATTTACCGTGGTCCGAGATGTACTTGCTGCACCTGAATCAGCAATAGTACCTGAAGTCTGGAACAAATGGGGGTATCGGGCTTTCATATCTTCTTCAGCCTCCCACGTCATCTCTTCTACATTATTATTCCGCCACAATACCTTAACCGAAGCTACCTCCTTAGTTCTCAGTTTACGAACTTGACGATCT